>JAMFRD010000037.1:249391-296165 GCA_025502685.1 Pascua sp. PH4015B
CCCGCCCCCCCCGGGGGGGGCGGCGCGCCCGGCCCGCCCAGGGCCCGCGTGAGGGACTAGGGAGACGTCACGCACCAGATGGAAAGGTCGGGCACGTTGACCTGCGTGCACGCAAAGTCGACGACCTGTCGGACGGCAAGCCACGAGTCCCATGCCTACTGTCAGCCGCAGAAAGGGTAGGATGAACATACAAGAGGCGTGCTGTACTTTTGCGACAGGTAGATGCAGTCGAGCAGCTCGCCGTAAATGTCCTGCGTGTGAGCTCGCGGTGGGATGGGATCTCACGAGTTGGATATGGTCCGCGGCGCCGTTGCCGATGCGCACGGGCGCCGAACCCCAGTGGCCCTCGAGGTGGTCGAGCTCCTCCTCGGGCAGGTCTTTGCTGCCGTGGATCGTGTAGACGCTGGTGTCAGTTGGGGTCCTTGGAGACAAGTGAGCGCCGCCACACACATCTGTAGAGATCCGTCCGAGTTCTGTCGGTCAGCGGGCTCAACTCCACGACAGGATCCAACTCACCCGGTCCTTGAGTCGCTCGAGGATAAAGTTGACAAAGCCGTTTGCTCTAGTCGTCAGCGTCCACTTCCCCCACTCTCCGCAGCTCCCACTGACTCGTCCGTAAAGCCAAGACGGATCAGCGCGTAGATGGTGAAACTCGTGTCTCGCACCCAGGTGAACCGGTAATCCCTGCCATCAGCGCGGCCATAACCATGTGCCACACAATACGCACCAGTTGCGCGTGCCTCCAATGTATTCCGGAAGCGAAAATGTCGGAGCGGCGACGATAGCGCCCGTCTCCTCGAACACGAGCATCTTGCTACACCCGTTAGTCGCGCTCGCCCCCCCTCAGTGTCGTGACAGACTTACAGGACCAAGGCGGAGCGGCGGACATTCTCGCGCCAGCGCCCGCGGTACTTGCACTTTGCGATCCAGGCCTGCCAGTATGCGTCCGTGTCCTTCATGAGGCCCTTGACGAGTTTCTGTGCATGTTCAGCCATGGCTCAGATCCGACTCTCTTAACCCCCCCCCCCCCCCCCCCCCCCGGCCGTACTCACCACGGTAAACAGGGGGTTGTCTGCGGGACGCAAGAGATGCACGGCGGCGCGATACTGGCCGATCGGGATACCCAGATCGGTCGCCTTGCGGAGCGTCTCTGCGTTGGCCTCGCGGCGGGTTTCCGTTGAGCAGCTCTCGGGGATCTGGCGGAGGACAAAGTAGACACACTGGCCCTCTTCGAGGGAGAAATTCGACACCACCGACGGACCCAGCAGTTCGCGCCCGTCGAGCTCCTCGATTTTGAGCTTCACTGTGGGGTCGGACGCAATGCCATCGTTCGAGGCAAGGTAGCGCAGGTCGAGCTCGAGGTCCTTGGACACAAACACCACCTTCTTCTTGTGCGGCATCCCGTCTTGCGCCAGCTCGGACGAGTCGTCCTGCACCAGCTCGGTCGTGTGCGTGTCACGGCAATAGTTGAAGGCTGGCGCGCACTCCATCCGGAAATCCACAGTGCCCTGCAGACTCTCCACTTTGCGGATCAGCCACGGCAGCGGCGCGCGGTCCTGGATGCCCCCGCGGTTCGCGCCCTTGGGGACGAGCAGGTCGGTGACGGCGCCTACGGCGCGCTCGCCCAGGAACTTTGTCACGAGGATGTTCGAGTTGGGGGCGTAGTATTGTTTCCTGTGGGTTAGAACCCCCGAGGACGAGAACACAACGCAATTGTCGACAGTTTGAGTAGTGCTGCGGAGCTCACACCAACGAGGGCTTGGACCCATCGTCTGCAGGCTCTCATCTCGCGTTGGAGTCTGTCGCTACTTATCCATCATCTCAAGACACGTACGGCTTAAACGGCGTCGTCCTACACCGTCAGCTCAGCTCACGATACCGCCCTGGAGACATACGGGGATATGACAAAGTGTCCGCCCTTGTTGGCATCGACAATGCGCGCAAACACACTCGGCGAGTCAAAGTACGGAAGACACATGGACTCGATCGAGCCCATGAGCGACACACACGCCGCGGTCTGGTCCGGAGTCAGCTAAACACCAGCTTGTGTGCGCAGTTACTCACCCTCAGGTTACCGATGAGGGCATAGTCCTTTGGTTATCAGCTAGTCGTCGGGCTGGACGCACCTGGATACCGCTGACGATGCGGCCGGCAGAGTCGAACCGCGCCTTGCGCGCCGACGACGAGCGGGGATGGCTTGGACGGTGCGGCATGGTGAATACCAATGGGGGATGGGGGGCGAGACGGGGAGAGGATCCAAGACGAGAGCTATATAGAGAGATCTGGCTACCGCGGGCAAAAGGACGAGCCAAGAAACGAGCGTGCGCGGCCAAGACCCGAGTTACGTATAAAATCAAACTAGCATCTCACATGAACGGCGGCGCAGCCTGCACGCAGTGGGCGAGATGAGCAGGTGATGGGAGACGTGGGTAATCATTCATTACCTCGGCCAATGACGTCATGACGTCATGTCCCGCGGTGGTTCCGACATACCGCCCGAAGATCACTCCCCCACACGCACGGACATGCATGTTCTCTGGTCGTACCTCGAGCTCACACGACCCGTACTAGTCCGTGTTGTTTGGAATGTGCGGCCAGCTTGCTTTTGCTGGAACCGTTGAGGTTGGGCAACTGGTAACTGAACCCGGGAGGATTGCAGATACTGCCCCGAGCCAACGTCTTCGGTAGGCGGCATCGGCCCGATCGGCCTCATCCGATCCAAGGTGCTGCATTCTGCTCCCGGAGTTCAAGTGTTCCTCATTCCCGACTACTGTACTGTAGTCAGAGAACAACTGTCTGGTGTCTCCTTTGGCATGCGGACCTGGCTTTCGGCAGAGGCTTCGTTCCTGGCCACTGTTTTGGGACTTGTGTTCGTGGGGGGGACGCAGATCACACACATTCCCCCTTCGCAATCGACGCCACCGCGCGCTTGACGCGTGCTTGCATGATCATTCTGCACGCCAAGCAGACCATTATGCTATGCTCATGTCCCAGTGTCACAGAGCAGCAGCAACAGACCTACAGGCGCGTCCGGAAAGTCATGAGATTGCCGCACTAAGCTCGGGCGCACGCACGGCGCGTTTACACGGCCACGCCAGGAAATGGATACTTGCAAAATGCCGGTATGGCGACATGCCGTGCCATCTGATTGAGCCGGAGAGTATCGTTGCGCAACTTTGCCTGTATGCGAGCTCGAATCGTCGGTCTCACGACTTTCCGGATGCACCTGTACATCGCTGGTGAGGACATTTGAATGAAGCTCCACAGACACGGCGGTACCATCGTCTACCTGTGTCCTCTACGTCCTTTGTCCAAGCAGAGTCACTTCGCTAGCTGCCATGCGCTCTGCAGGAGTTTGTGCCTTCGCTGGCCGGCCACTCATTACCGCGAGTGTGCTGCATCTAAGGCTCTGCTGGGGGGTGGACGTTGGGAGTTACGATAAGACTGCGCCCAGTCCTCGGTCCTCGGTCATCTCGCTGATATCCGACGCGCTCGGTGTTGGTCTGAACGTGTTCGTTCTCGCTTGGCTCCCGTCTTGGCCTAGCTCTGGCGATCTGGCAGGCAGTAGTGCAACGGGCCTGGGAACTCCCTCGATCGGAGTGACATCCTTGTGGGAATGCCGCAACTGGGCGATCACTCGCGCGTCACCACCTCTGCGCCAGCAGGACGCCCCCGTGTCACCTGGACTTTTGTCTCGCACAACCGACGAAACATTCCACATCCTTGTGTAGCATGTGGTGTCCAAACCGAGAGGAAGGGGTTGCGAAGCTATTGCCGATGGTGTGTCACCCCTGTGCATCATGAGGCATTACGTTGTTCCGGTCCGGCGAGGTCCGTTCGTGTCGTTGTAGTTCATATCCGCCAGCACGCGCGCCTCTGGTCCCTATCGGTGTCTATCTGTCAAGACAATTCGAGACTCGCCCGCACGCACGCTCACTCGCTCACTCGCTCGGACTGCTCTCCTCGGTTCATTTTGGACCTCGGCTTCGGGCCAGGTTAAGGTGCCGCGGTTCCGGGGTGCCGGCGGCGACCCTGGACTGGCCCGTCCATCGGACATGTCGCTAGCACCCTGGTGCACCGCTGTGAAACCAAATGTCCTGATGCGCCGAGGCTCCGCATGTCACGGCCGCTCCGAGTCATGCTTTGCACTTTGCGCCTGACTTGGGCAGGAGTGTTAGGACGGTGTGCAAGCTCCCCCGCGACTGAGGAGTACTGGCGTACGTGGCAGCAATCAAAACAAAACATACGCCAGTCAACAAGCAACACAAACATGCGGGGCGATATGTACCGATCTGACGAGCGCGTGACTAGCACCGAGTCTGAAGTCTGGGAACGACACTCCCACGCTCCTCCATGTGGCGTATGGACCACCGAGGTGGAGTGGTATGGAACACGAAGGATTCGGACGCGCGTTGCCGGCATTCATCCCGTCATGGCGGCCACAGGTTGCAGCATCCTCTCGTCGTGCCGGCCATGTTACCGATACGCTGGTCGGGTCATGCCGGCCTACATTGTACTAGTTCGGGTGCGGGCGATATTACTCGTCTCCCGTGAGATGGTGCATGCGAGTGGGAAGAAATGTGGATGGTTTGGACCGAGTTTCGGTGTCGACGACGACGACGACGAACGGTGTCACCGTCGTGAGGATGGACGCAAACACAAACACAAACACAAACAAACAAACATACAAACGAGATAAACAACACGAGACAGGGGCCGTAACGAGGCACACGACAGCAGTACGACGAGCGAAGAGACATAAACAGAGGCACTGGCCGAGTCCTGAGGCCTGAGCCCCCGACAGACCCGTCACGAGGAGACTAACGCTCCGGCGCACATACCCCCTGTGATCCCTCCGGCTCCGTGGGTTTCACCGGCACAACTCTGGCCCAGTATGAGTCCTATCCGACGGGTCGGCGTCGTGTTCGAGACTTGGGAAAACGTCAAAATTGGCTTCAAGCTCTGGTCCCAGACACATCATCACATACTGGTCCCTCACCGCCATCGCCGGACACGGACTTGGGGGTGCATAGGCGCCCAAGCTGGCAATCGTGGCGGCTGCCGCTGTCAGCTGAGCATGGAGGTGGATGCAACACGCAGTCGCCGTACGTATGCTCTTTGGGCAAGTCGGCGTTTGGGACCGCCCCCGTATTGGCATCAGTTCCGACAGAGGGGTTATTATGGGTGCGAGAGAGGTGCCAAGAATGCCCAGAGGTGAGGCGATCACGGGGGAGCCGTAAAGCCCAGGAATCCCAAGAAGGGAACATGCAAAGGAGGGTGTTGAACAGCCAGGATGTGAATGGATACCCAAGGGTGGTACAGGAGGGTTTACCACAAGTGGCCGTGAGTACCTACTGTAGACACCAGACACCAGACACCAGACACAGGGAACGAGGGCGTGCGCATGAGCCTCTTTACGCTTTCCGGCGGGGCAGAGGAGAGGGGGCAGCGCTCCAGGCCTTGATAGCATATCATTGCCCTGCGTATCCTGCATGCATCCATCCATCGATGCAGGCAGTTCCCCAAGTGGAATTTTGTTTACCAGTTCCAGTCCCAGAGGCACCTCGCCAGAGACATCACGCGCCAGGGCAACACCGGACGGAATCAAACAAGTCTGTCCTTGGTGTAGAGCCGAGACACGGCCCAGAAGCTGTAAAGGCACTAGAGCAGAGGTTAAATCGGGATGAAACGGGAGGGGCACGTGCGACGAAGGCGCTCAGGGAAAGCAACACCTGCACTGGAACAAGCTCATCTCCCTCACCTCACTCCTCCTACCCTTTACCTCTCTCTCACGCGCGCGCGTGCCGCGCCCTCCATGGTCGTCGCCGCTGCCCGCTCCCCTGCAGTGCATGCAGTGCAGTGGATGCTCCTCTGTCCCTTGACACTCTCTCAGTTCAACTCTCAACTCTGCTGGCTTCTCTGGGTCTCTTTGCGTCGTACGTGTGTTGGTATAATCAGAGCCGTGCCTGTCTGTCTCAGAGCATGTTATCCGCAGGTTGTTGTCGTCGTTTGCCCAGCACCGCTGTCACTGCAGTAGTGTCCTGTCCTGTCGTGTCCTGTCCTGTCCTCTGTGTCCCCTCTCCACTCTCTCACCTCGTTCGTCTTTACCCGTCCCATTCGTTGTTATCGAATTCGCATCCGTGCTCTGCTCCTAGGATCCCATTATTCGTCTTCTCTCCTCGTCCTTCTTCCATCCTCCATCCTTGCACTTTTCGATCAACACCAACTCTTTCGTTCCTTTCTCCCCTCGTCGTCACTTTAACTTTGGCTGTTGGCATACTCGGTTCCTCCATCTACCACCCACCACCACCCCACACTCGTTGAACCTTTCGCCACCGTCGCCGGTACCTTTGGCAGCACCGCCTCGTTGATCGCCCGCACTTCCCCGCTTGCGTCCACCACTGCTGCAGCCATGGGTTTCCTGCGAAAGAAAAACTCCAAGGCGTCTCTCAAGGCCAAGGAGACGGACGAGGACCGTGCGCCGACACCTCCGCCGCAGCTGCCCCCTCTTCCCGAGCACATCCGTCACCGCGCCGGTGGTCGTGGTGGTGCACCGGCAGGCGCTGCCGCCGTCCCCACGCCGCCCGTCTCTGGGTCGCACCGGCGGCAGCGCTCGCGGTCCATGTGGGCGGCATCGGACGAGGCGGCGGCTGGTATCTCTGCGCGTGCAGGCTTGCAGCGGCGAGACTCGTTTAGCGGCTCGTCTGGCACGGGAAACGGTGTGGCTGGTGGCGCTGCTGGGCCGGGCGACGCCTCGAGCCAGCCGTGGCGTTCACGCGAGGCGTGGGCGGCGCTCCACACCCCGCAGGAGCCTTCCATTCTCGGCGACCTGACCTTTCCGTGCGCGGCCGACGCGACTCCCGGGTGGCGTGGACGCGGCGCCGCGGGGCGTTTTGGAACCGACGCTCTAGGCGACCAAGACACGATCCGGCACGCCGAGTCGCCCAGCGCACCGTTCACCAGGGATGACTCGGAGACGAGCTCATCTCCCCGCTCGCCGCGGTTCCCCCACCGCCGCAACCGCGGGCCCGCCAGCCCCGCGCCCGTCGTCACTGTCCAGCCCCGGCGGCTCGACTTTAGCACCCCGACATCCGTGCCCCAGAGCCCCGAGTCGCGTTCGGCCAGCTTTTCGGCCTATACGTCGTCGGTGCCGCCCTCGGCGACCGAGTCTGGGTTTGAGACTCCCTCGGGTGCGTCGGACACTGGAGCTACGCCGGCGGCTACGTCTGCGGTTACAGAAACCGCTGCGCACGCACCCTCGCCCCCAAAGGAGCGTAATCCCGAGAACGCGCCCGAGACGCCCCGCGGCCCGCGCCGTTCGCCCAGCGTCGACGTCGACGCGACACCCCAGGCCGCCACGTCCGACACGGCGTCGCCCCTCTCCCCGGGTGTCCTCCTGACGCCGCACTCAAACCTTGGCGCGTTTGGTGATCTGCAGAGCGGCAACCGCCCACCACTGGACCGCGCCGACTCGACGTCGACGACGAGCGACAGCGCCGAGGTCTTTTCGACGCCGTCGCGCCGTGATTCCAACCCCCAGCAGCTGACGGGCGGGAATGTGACAAACGGGAGCTCGATCAGCGCGGCCATCAGCCAGATTGGCACGCGCGTTCCCCCGCCGTACGCGCAGTACGAGAACGGCCTCGCGCACGGACCCATTGAGCCTGAGCGCTCGCTGTTAGCCTACGCACACGACGACGACTCGAACGAGGTCATTGACTTTTCCCGCCCCGCGCCCGAGTCGCCGCTCAAGCCCCGCATCCTCCCCGAGCGCAGCGCGAGCGTCCAGACCCCGGCGTCCATGATCCCCGTCCGCACGCCGTCGGGCGGGTCGAGCGTGTCGTCCCGCGGCCACCAGCAGCCTGTTGTCTCGACGCGGCTTCCTCAGCAGCAGCGTCCTGACCGTCCTGACCGCCCGGAACGTCCAGTACGCCCCGACCGCTCCCCGCGCCTCGACGGCAGCGCCAACGGCAACGGGCACAGTGCTCCCCGCGCGGCTCCTGCCCCCGGTGCGTACAATGCGCCATACAGCCTCGCCAAGACGGGGGCCGCGCCAAGTGCGCCGCACCCAGCGTTTGCGGGGCCTCCGCAGCAGACGTCGAGTAATTCGCCCATGCCCTTAGGCATGGATCAGCGGTACGCGCCGGGCGCGCACGCACAGATGACGACGCCGACGGCTCCGTTTGCCTCGCCCATGCCCCATGTCGGGCGGCCACGGGCACCGAGCGTCGACTCGCAGGCACACGGGTACCACTCGCCGAGTGTTCAAGGCTACGCGTCCAACCACGGGCACGGGTCTCAGCATGGCCACGGCTCCAACCACGGCCACAGCTCCAACTACGGCCACGGTTCCAACTATGGTCACGGGTCGCAGCAAGGCCATGGGTCGAGCAACAACGGCCACTCGCCTCCGAGCCACGGCTCGCACCACGGCCACAGCACGCGCACGTCCGCCTCGTACGTCTCGGCCACGTCGCCACACACGACCCCGACCGTCTACGCCGCGGCGCAAATGGCCCCGCCCCCGCCCGTCCCCGACGCCGAGACAATGGCCTACTCTGGCCCCCCCTCGCGCACCACCTCGTCGGGATCACACGGCCGCGGCGAGCGTGCACCCTCGCGCCTCGACCGGCCCCCCTCGCGCCAGACATCGAGCAACGGCCACTCGGACCGCGAGGTGCCGTCGACGCCCGCCGCGATCGCAAACGCCGTCAACATGTGGCGCCAGAAGAGCAAGAACGGCGGCAGCAACGGCCACGCCAACGGCAACGGAGACAGTTCCACGACACCGCCCTCGGCCATGGCCAATCAGCACGACCGCGGACCGCGCAGCCGCCCCCGCACACCCACCTTCTCCAGCTCGCAGCCCGCACCCTCCCCGCGCCCCCGCGTCTCCCCCGCCCCGCGCCGCGACCACGTCGGCGACTGGTCCTCGCCCCCCGATGACGACCCCTTCGCTGCCTCGTGGCACGACCACGCGCCCGACTCGCTCCCCGCGTCCGCCGCCGCGAGCCCCATCTCCGACAGGCAAAGTCCAGCCTTCACCGCACCCCTCCGTCTGCCACAGGTGCCCCAACCCGTAAACGTCAATGTGCATTACAACAATCCCAAAATGCACCCCGTCCAGGCTCCCGTCCAGATGCGCCCCCAAGGTCACCCACAAGGCCACCCACAAGGCCACCACGGACAACACGGACACCCCCAGCACCCCCAAGCACACCACACGCGCCACCAACAACACGCCCCGCCGCACTATACGACCCAGTCGCACCGCGCCGCCGCGCCCGCATACGCGCACCCGCAGGCGCGGAGGCCCGTACCCCAGACGACGCAGGGCGGGTGGATCTAGGCGGCACGCCAGGCGCGAGAGCCGGCGGAGGAGAGTGTGAGAAGTGACGGCGCCAGGGTGCCCGACAGTGGCGCATCGGCGCCGCGATGGTGACTGGCGAGACGAGGACCAGCCACGGGCAAGTCCCCTGGCGAGTTACGATGCGAGTCGCGCGCCACGACAGCACGACGACGACAAGACGAGTCACGACGCCATCTCCGATGGGCAGACGGGCAGGCCAGCAGACGAGCACGCACAGACGAGACCAGCAGTAGACCAGACCAGACCAGGCCAGAACAAAGGTATCGGTATCTCGGTAGCTCGGGAATCTATAGTATCGGCCGCGCGGGGCGCTGGCTGGGGATCCGTATTGATTGTCACATGCTCTGCACTAATGTAACGACATACAAACAACATGGTGGCGTGTGGCGTGGGCAGGGGAGGGTTGGGGAGGGGCCGAAGGACCTAGTATTGAACGAAGGGCCCGAAAGGGAGGGGCCGAATGTTACGGGGATTGGTGTCCGCGAGTGTTCTTGGAGGGTTATCGGGTATTGTGTCGGCGAGTTGACGGAGTCGCCCCCGCGCTGTGGTCTCCCGCCGCCGTGGATGGTGTATCAAACGTGCTGCACATGTTTTCCTCTCTGTCGCCATGCTGTCACCCGCCGCCTACTCTAACTGGCTCGTGTCTCGCGCGCTCTCTATGCTTTGCTTGTCCTGCTTGTGTCTGCTGCCTGCCTCTCTGCGAGCCCAGTCAACGTTATGGGGCCGAGCCCTTGTCGCTCGGTCATAAACGTCGAGGGTCGAGGCACTCTCGTCATCTCCAGAATCGTATGGCGTGCCTGCTCTGAGGCACAGAACTGGTCGCCAGTCCCCTCGTCACGAGGCTCGTCGCTAGTCGCAATCCATGCCGCTCGCTAGGCGCCGCCGCTGGTTGGTGGCGCCATCGCCGTCGCCGTCATCGTCGTATCCGCGCTTGTCGCCATGTCCGACCTGTCCCATCGGCGCCGGGGAGGGCGAGGTCGCAAATGCACGTTGGGCCATGGCGATGGCCGCGTATTCGCGTAGTTGGTTCTCAAACTGGTGTTAGTCGGCGTAAGGGGGCAAGCGAGAGGAGGCAGTTGGTAAGAAGGGAAGGGCATAAGATGACAAGACGACTTGGGTCGACAACGTCAAGGGAAAGGGAGAAACCTAGGACAACACCACTCACACTTGCTGGGCTCACGCAATACCGCTTGCTCTGGACGTACGCCAACGCCGTGGTATATTCCCACCCGAACTTCTGCATGAGGTACCCCATAACAATGGCGGGTGCGGTGGCAATGCCGCCTGGGTGTCAGCTGGGTGCATGCCGAGGGCATGGAGGGCGAGGAACAAACGCCGTGATAGATCAGCCAAGAAGTTGGGTGCCCTCAGGTAATAACCCCGAGATATTTGGTCCAACTGCCAAGATCGGCCCAGACACGCCCTGGTCCAACACTTGCACCGAGTGGACCAGCTTACTCGGTAGGTGCCGACCTCGAGGTTCACTCACTATTGCAGTGGACCAGCACCGCGCCGCCACAATTCAGCGCTTCGTCGATGAATGAGCAACATCGGGGGAAGATGGAGATGATATTTTGGGCCTGGGGTTAGTCGGACCGCATAATCGAGGGGGTTGAGAGATGAACGCGACAATAGTGAAGACATGGCGCGAGTCAGTGTGCCCAAGAGCTCCCAATCGAAGCCGGAGTTTGGACCACTCCCTTTCACTCAGACCCCTTCCCCGTGTTCAAAACCTGGCTGCAACTCGCGAGCCCAGAATGACTCGCGAGTGCCCATTGACGGAAGCCGACATTATACTCACTCCTGAATCAGCAACGTCGAGGGTGAGGTACTGGAACTCGGTCGGGAAGCGGGGGAAGATGAGGCGCGCCTCGGACCTGTCGCGGAGGCAGAGGCTGAGTGTTAGCGAATGTAGGGTATCCAGAAGAGTGTGGTGGACAGTGTGGATGAAGGGGACGGGGTTTGTAAAGCGCATGGGTCAGGCAGGTGGCATGATATACCTGCATCCCGCTGGCCCACCTCCGCTCATCCAATCCGTCAGGGGCCAAAGGAAATATCCGAGACAGATCGCCACAGCATGCCGCAGCCCGGACCTGCACGGGGAGAACACGTTGTCTGATCTGATGTTCCAAATTTGAGCCGGAGTAGATAGACGGCGGCGCTGGGACAATAACAATGGAGAATGCAATGGCCTGCACGCGGTAGAGAGTCTACGCAGGGCGCAGAGTCGGCGGTGGCAACACCGTTCTCGGCAGGGGTGCTATGCCCACCCTAACTCGGCGACACCGAGCGCGGTCGGGGAAGGAATGCGCCATGGCGAGCACAGGCCACCGCGACAACGGTCTGGACTGTCTGGACGGTCTGGGCAGTCTGGGCAGTGTGGGCCGATAGTTGACAGCCCTGCCACCCAGAAACGTGCGACGAGGAAACCCCTCCAAGGGCTTCCCCCACCACAGGCGGCAGTCCCCAGTTCACGCTTGGTCGCGACTAGACCATCGTGGCTGAGCTCCACTCACATATGCGTAATGCGCGCGTCCTGCAGACGGTCCATACTCGTGCTCGCCTGGAACGGGCCGAGGAAGATGCCTGGGATAATCTCCTGGGCCTCGCGGCGCATTTCGTACCTTCCGTCAGCCACTGCGGTGTGCATGTTGAAGCGAGCTCGAGGGATTTGCGGAGGGGTGTGAGGAAGGGACGCTGAGGGAGGGCAAGTGCTGTTCGAGCCCCGGAGGGAAGAAGAGAGCGAGGGAAGACTGGACAAGGGAAGGTACGACACCGGTCGGCGGCGGGACTCACTTCCACTCGTTCAACAACATGTGTGGCGGGGGCTGCGCGGGCGGCCATGGCGGCTCGGGCGGGGGCAGGTGCATCATCGGTGTAGCCATGGCGGCGCGGGGTGCGTGGTGAGTGGCGATCGTGATGGTTGTTTGTGGTAGAGTTGAAGACCAGAGGTGGAGTAAAGGAAGAACAGAGAGACAGAGAAGCTCCAGAGATCTTGGGTGATTGGTGTACATACAACTGGGTCTGTTGCTGCATGCTGCAGGTGACAAGGTACGGTTGGAAGGTCACAGCCACTGCGGAGCTCCTGAATAACGTGGCAAACACGTGGGATGGACCCGGTCCAGACGCCCCTGGCCCACGGTTAGTGGCGGTTAGCGGCGATCCTTGGAACTAACGACCATGGTCCAGTCAGCTGAGCAAGGGGGTCAGCCAACCTCCACACTCGACGTCCAGCCCAACTGACCACTACTTGTCGCTTGTCCAACTTTACCCCGTCACCTGGACATTACCAGCAGCCGCCATGGCCGACGCGATCGCCGACCTCACGGCCAAGACGTACGAGATTGCGCGTCTCATCCCCCATGGGCGTGTTACGAGTTATGGTGAGCATTGGTGTGGCTGGTGTGGCGTGGTGCTGCGTGGTCAAGTGAACAAGGGAGTCGCGTATCGGCTAGAGTGTCGTCGTAGTCTGCCAGGTACCAAATGGGCTGGTGTTCGCGCTCTGGTCACCTATCTGTACTTGATCGCCATGGGCGCTCGTCATTACGGTCTCTGACATCTGTACTCGACAGTTCTGACGCCAGGCCATATTGCAAAGCTCGCAGGGTATCCAAACTACTCTCGGTACGTCTACCGGTCGCATACTGTAGAGGGAAAGACAGGGCGGCGGCTCCTTGCTGTCGGGTGTGGGACGGGGAAGCAGAGCTGGTTAGCAGGACCGAGGCTGCCTCCAAGAGTGTTCCAACATTGGCTGTGATCTGCATGGGTCAACTGGCCGCTGGGATGCTAGATTGGCAGACATCTGACTCGTTACTGCGTGGCCGTCGTACGCCAGATGCATGCTCTGATTCAAGATCGATCTCTGGCTCGCCCACTTGTTGAAAGAGCCACATCCGAGACCTTCTGGGTTTTCCGGTCTCGATCCCTCGCTTGAGTGGTCATTTATCGTCCTCCGTCTCAGCCGGTTGAGTGATACCTCCCTCTCTGTCTTGCCCGTCTGTTTTTTTTACCTCTGTCTCTGTCTTGCTACAGTCGTCAGAATCCTCTGCCCGCTTCCCCAAACCACGCTGATGTCAGGCATGTCGGCAATGCTCTACGAGCACTTCCCCCCGGGACCGAGATTCCCTGGCAGGTGAGTTAAGTCTATGCCAGGAGTGGGGTAACACGACGGATCGCCGTCGGTGGGCGGGTCCCACGTTCAACTTCATGAGCTGCCTTTGCCGTCGTGCGGTGGGCCGGCGCTATCATGTCGCTTCTGGCAGTGGTACCATGGTATCGCTTCGGGCAGTCCAAACGGTCCAAGTTCGACACAGCAGCCTCCCATACTCCCCGCTAACCCCAGCGCGTCATCTCATCAAAGGGCACAATCTCACCGCGCGGCGACGAGGGCCAAGGCGTCGCACGCCAAAAGGACCGGCTCGAGGCCGAGGGCGTGGTCGTCGAGACCTTACCGGGGGCGGGGGGCGAGCGCGTCAGTCTCCGCGAGTATGGGTGGTTTCCCGCTAGATTGCAGCAGACGCTGGATGGGTGGGTCGTGCCTGCTGAACGGGCAGAAGGAGATGGGGCACAGGGGGAGTAAGTACTGTAGGTAGGTGTCGGTCGCACCGTTGTTCCGGTTGCAACGCGGTTGGCCGGCTTTAGTTCTATAACAGCTAAAGGCCAGACACAGGTTTATACAAAATACAGTATGCATTGCCAATCAATTGTCAGTTGTCAGCTGCAACAGCGTCCAGCAAGAGAGTGGTAAGGAAACAAAATGCATGTCCTCCGAATATGGAGTATCGTGTCTATCGACTCCTACAACCAAAACAGCCACAACAACAATGGCAACTATTCTGTGATCGCCCCCTCGTCGGCACGTCTCGCAGCCGACCTTCGTCTGTGCCACTCTATTCGCCACTCGTTCCAATTCTCAACCGCTCTCCCCTCCCTTCCCTCACTCCACCTCGTTATCGTGATTGCCAAACACGCTTCAGCTCATTGTACCTCGCTATGCGCCGCTCCTTGTTCCGTACCACACCGTCGGCGGCCGTTATAGCAACCCCTGCCCGAGGCCCTCGTACAGGAGCTGCGTCGACCGCTCATAGTGTGAGGGTAAGTGGTCGTTGAGCATCGTCTTGGAGAAGAACACTGCTCCGTCAGCAACACTCTCGAAGCGGCCGCCGGTCCAAGTACTCACTCTCGCCGAAACGCTCCTCGACCGATTCGCACTGGCGCAGAATCTATCATCAGCGACTGCCACTCCATATCAGCTGCGCGAGCTACTCACCACGCGCTGCGCCTGCTTGCTGGACACGGCCTTCTCGGCCTCGTTGACCACCGCGTCCATCGTGACAAAGACGTCAAAGTATTCCTGCGTGTCAGCAAGCTCCGACTCCCAACGCCACACGCTGGGACGTACCATGATATACACCGTGCCCGGGGGATAGAGCTTGTCATTGTCCATGTCTGCGCGCATCGTCTTGATGAGACTGATCATCCAGTCGCTCAACGCCTGTTCATCGCTAGTCTGCGAGTCGGCACCCTCCTGGAACGCAAACTTGGACCGGTTCAGGCCCATGACGCGCGTGACAATCTCTTCGGCGACGCCGTTCTCCTCAAACAGCGTCACGGCAATGTTCTTGAGGTCGCGGAGAATACCGAGCGAGAGTGTGGGGACGACATCCGCGTTCTGAACAACGCTCGTGACTAGCCCTGCGGCGTAGCGCGTGAGGTCCGACGACGCGACGGCCGGCACGCCGTATGCGTACGAGTGGATTGGGCGACCGGGGGGCAGTCCCGACCCAAATGATGTAACGAACGGCGTCGAAATGCGGGGGTGTTTGACGGGGACTGCCCGCGCTGCGTTCTCCCGCAGAAACACGTCGCTGCGTACCGCACATTCAATGGCGAGGAGGGACGCGACGCCTCCACCGAGCGAATGGCCACAGAGAACCAGCCCGTAGTCGGGGTACTGTTTGAGCGCCTCGACGAGCGTCTGGTGAACCGTGCTGTTCTGCGCCGTGAGCTGGAGCGCCGACTCGTGCATGCCCGAGTGGACGAGGTACGACGCCTGCGGGTCCCCGCCCTCGAGCCTGATCTCGCGGTAGTCGCACATGAGGTCGACGAGAACGTCCGACATGCCCAGCGTCCCGCGGCACGTCAGGACGACGGCCTTGAGAGTGTGTTCGACGGCAATGTAGTGCACAAGCGGCGGCGCCTTGGCCGTGCTGAGCGGCGAGCTCTCCGTATAGGACGAAAGCAGCAGGGAGTCGATGGGAATGTTGGTGTGCTGTGCAAATGCCCACGAGTTTGCATGGTGGCGCCCCGTCGTCTGGAAGTTGAAGTCGGCGTTGCCCAGGCCCAGGATGCGCAAAAAGCTTTGTCCGTAAGCCGCAGACGAGTACCGCATGAATCGGTGAATGTTCTTGATAAGCGGCTCGTGGGGAAACAGGTTGGACGATGCTTCGGCGTTTGGCGAAAAGATTTGCGAGCTCGACGTGTGTACCCGGTTCGAGCGTGTGCGGATCGACTCCATGGTCCGTCGGGGTGCGGCGGGCGACGGCGGCGGCGTCCGGATCATCTTGGGAGACGGAGGGACGGGACGCGAAGACGTGCTTGCTTCGTCGGCTTCCGGGAACGGCTCGCGCGGCCTTGCAGATCCTGGGTGAAGGGATCCCGAGCCATACGCCCGGGGGCGAGAGCTCGAAGCTGCGGGCTCCCGCGAACGCCGCCGCTGCTCGTCCTTTAGTGGCACTCTGGGTGGCGTCTTGGGTGCAGCTTTGGGTGCAACTGGCGGAGACGAGCGGCGCGGCACGGCTCGTCCTTTGCCCTTGGAAAGCGGCGAGTTGGACGGCACGGGGGAGGCAGTGCGTGAGCGCGTCATAGACGCCCCACTGGACACCTGCGGGGACCAGTTGATGGCACGCACATCGGGCCGCTGCTCCTTGTCATCGCGGGTGACAGGCGTGCGGCTCCGATGCGCCTCGGGTGATGGTGACGGCGAGGCACTGACACGCATTCCAGGCAGACGGCGCACAGTGCGCTTACGCTGGAGGAGCTTGTTGGTCATGGTCCGCAGAACGAGCTGGAAGCCGTCCTTGGCTCCCAAGTCCGAGGCCGACGACGGCGTGCGAGGTAGAGAATTGGAGGTCGCCCCATTCGGCTCGCTGGGGATCACGGCACTTTCAGCGTCGTCGTCGAGGAGTTGGTCAACCTCGATCCACTCGGTCTCGTCGTCTTCCACGACTGTAGGAACGGTCGACGGACCGGATGGCTGTGCGTCGTCATCCACGGGCTCGACGGTCACGTCATACGTGAGAGGTGCGAGCGAGCTGTGGCGCCTCCGAGGCGTGCTTGGTGCGGAAGCTACCCGTTCGAGCGTCTGGGTCACGACAGTGCTCTCTTGCAACTCGTCGGTGATCTCGTACACGTCATCATGTAAGCGCTTCAGGTGTCGACGTCCACCTTCTGACGGCGCCGGCCGCTCAGAAGGCTCTGGAGGCTCGCTAGCGGCCTGATCGGCGAGCTCCTCAAGCTGGAGAAGGAGCTCAAGATCAGGGCTCGTCCTGGACCGGTGCGGCGAAGGTGTCGGTGGCGCTGTAGGTGCCCGCGACTGCATGACAACGTCGCCATCATTGTCGACCACGGTATCGAGGCCAACCGTGATGGACGGCACATTTCGGTGCGATGGCCCCGACTCTTCCGAAATCGACCCCTCGGTGATCGCTGGAAGTGCAGGTTCCTGCTTCGGCCTGAGAATCTGAGACTCATCCTGACTGATCATGACGGTGCAGTCATACAGTCTGCCATTAGCACAGTCCGAAACCACACGCAAAGACTCACACTCTCATGCGGAGACGTTTCGACGTCTGGTCCCAAGTCGCGTTCTGGAGGCACGCAAACGCGGTTAACGCCTTGGTCAGAGCAGTTAGACTGGCAACGCGTCCGTGGTTGGCAGCATTGAACCGGTCGTCATCGAGGAGCTCCTTGCGTACGAGAGTGATGATGGAAGCGAGAGCACGACTACTCTCGTTACTGCCAAAGAGCGCATCGAATAACGTAACGCTCTCCTGTGCGGCAAAGTTGGCGCTCTGCACCGTGTTGGCGGTGAGATAAAACCCGCTCATGGTGAACAGCTCGGCGAGGGTGAATGTGTGGTGGATAAAGTAGATACCGAGGTTTGTCCAGCGGTCGAGGACGTTGAGGAAGGCGTCTGCACTGGGGTCTGTTCCCTTATCACTGAACCCCATCGCGCCGAGGAGGTCGCCGTCGAGAGCAGCATTGGAGGCGAGGTAGACGCGTCGTGCGGATGAGATGGCGGTAATGAGCAGTCGCCGCGTGTACCCCAACCCCATACGTGTGCCGTACTGGGACGACTCGAGGATGGCCTCGACAAAGAACGCCGTCACTCGTAGACTCAGACGCGCACTCGTCGCGAGCGCCGTGACGATATTGGCGATGGGGGCCGGGAAGACGGTCGAACTGTCGCCTAACCGCACCGCAGTCCCCCGTACCAGTTCCCGACATTCTGGGCGCGACACAACGGCGAGGGTTTGCGATGTCGACGTCGACGACGTAGTAGCGGAAGTAGTGGCCAGTGTAATCGCCGGTTCGAGTTCGTTGGCGGTTGGCGCGGCATCGCCACCACCACGCGATGTGGTCGCCATGCCTTCCCCTTCCCGTTCTCCTTCCCGCTCGCGGACGCGGTCACGCTCGCGATCTCGTCCAGCTCCAGATACCATACTCAGCATTGACGAAGAGCCGGGTTGGGCATTCCCTGCGCGGCGAAAGTACGATTGCGGAGGGCGAAGGCGATGGCGCGGGCAGTCGTGAGGGTGTGCAGTAAAGGTAGCCATCCGGCGGGTCGACGAGATCAGCGGTTGTGGAGAAAAAAGGAAAGATGTGCGGGGGTGGTGAAAGAGGTGGCCCAGGTGGCGCGACTGCGCCAGTCGCTATTGGACGCGTCTGTCAATCGGGCTAGAAAAGCGCTAGTCGTGGCGGCGCCCGCAATCTTTGATGTGCTCCTTCCTGGCTTTCGCTTGGCAGTTGGCGAGCAGCAAACGAGTAGCAAACGAACAGCAAATTGAGGGCGTACGCGGGCGATGTGCGATGGAGGGCGCGGGGGGGGCGATGAACGTTGAAACTCGAGGGTCCGTGACGCGGTGGCTGTGTGTGTATCGGTGACCAGTTACCGGTGTACCGGCGGCCGGCGGTGATGGTGTGGCCAGACGCGGCGGTGGCGTCAGGTGGCGGCGTCTGGAGGAAAGGGGTATTCGTGGCAGATGGTCGACGAGCGGCGAGACGGGGCGGAGAGTGGGGAGAGGAGGAGAGTTGGGAGGGTGTTGAGAGGGGGGAGGGGGTAGGGGGGAGGGGGGGAAGGAGATGGCGACGCGATGAGCAACGATAAAGTGACGGTGGCAAGAGGAGGAAAGTAGACGTTGGTGTGGTTACATGGGTTCAACTTGGGTCACCTTTTTGGTGACTGGAAACGCGATAAACACCTCGTTCCCTCCCCTCGCCCTGGATGTCCCTAACCGCTTTCGTGGCAGAGCCAAGGACAGACGGGGTGAGGCAACGTGGAAAATGCGGGGAAGCGGGCCTGTTCAGGGTTCAAACCGGCGTACCGTGTGTGGGGTGGGAGAATGAGACGCGCATACAACTTCGCACGTCGTTACGTCGCCTTTGTCGGGTTCCTTCCAATACAAATGGTAGCAAGCAGGAGGGGATGACGATGACGAGTGTCGTCTGCATATGTACCTCGCCGGCTGCCCTCCTCACTCTATGATGCTGCTACTCCCATCGCTAGCATGGGAGAGAGAGAGTGGGGCAGCGACGTATGGTGCAATCACAGTGCCCGTCTGTCCGTTCCGCTCAGACCTCGAGGCTTCTTCCTGCCCCGCCTTCTTTGCCCCAAGCAAGTGCAGTGCGTAGCCGCCTTACCGGACCCGACCCCACACGTATGCGTCGGCCCGCCAGCGTCCGAGAAGTTGCGAGCGTCGATTGTCTCAATCTCGTCTCGATTCATGCAACCTTGTCCCTCGTGTATTCAACAACGGGACATCGCTTTCGAGCGGCCAAATGTGGCCAAGTGGCAAGTGGTCTCACTGACATGCTTGTATTCCGAGGTATCCTAACCCTCCTGTAGCCCGTTACCAGCTATTAGCCACATAGCTACCACCTGTAACACATGTCTGACGGTACCGCATGTACGCCTCGCTCGGCTCACGGCTCACGGCCCGCACGGCCCGTGGCGCGGCACGGCTCAGCATGCCCGAGTGCGGTATGGAAGCCAGTGTTGACATGCGACTCCTTTGTGTCAGTGGCAACGATGCCAGCGTACGCCGCTATTTCCGTTCATCAAAGGTCTGCAGTCCGAGCCAGACACCTGAAACCTCGCAATTATTAAGTCGGAGTGAATACAGACACAGACGAGCACAAAGCTTGTCACTACAGGCCTGCATTTCCGAGCAGACCCGTGCCAACCTGGACGCAGCGGCGCGAAGCCGGTGGCCGGTGGTGTGATGAGCAGTGACACAGCGGTACCGCGGCACAGCGGTACAGCAATCCAGCGAGCGGCAGGACTAGAGGTGGAGCGGGGACCGATGAACGAGTGGCGATCAACCGCGGTCCGAGGCTGTCCATGTCGTGTCCACGCAGACGGCGTCACGCGTGACGTGAAGCAAGCATCGAGCACCGCTCCGTCGAACAAGTGACGAAAAATGGCAGGTTGCAGAAATTGCGCGTGACATTGCAGTGGGTTCCCAGGCGCCCAGACATCACCGAGGCACGGCACACTCCTGCTCCCAAATGCGACGTTCGGAATTCGGTTACGTTGTGGCTCTTATCTGCATCGAACCAAGGAGAAGATTTAAGCATCTCGGTGGCGGGCGGCTCGCTCGGGGTGTGCACGAGAAGGTTCGAGGAAGAGGGGTATGAACCGGAACACTATTACTGTTGGAGATGAAGATTCCAGATTGTGGCCATGACAAGTGCCAGTCTGATCAGACCCAAGGAGGCACAGATGGCGTGTGAATCATCCGCCTGCAGTGCGTATTGCACGGCATGCACGGCCTGCCATAGCCGTGACGCAACGAACGGCGAATCACAATGTTGGAGAGCGAACCAGACATGGTCGTGTGCCGTGGGCAGAGGTTAGCACGCCCGAAGTCACTTAGGAGTGAGTACCTGGCCATTGAAGTGAGGTTGGCACCAGCCGTGACGATGCAATTACCATGACATCAGGGTGCTGCAGGTGCGTCATGTATGCCACTGCGATGCATCTGATATACTCGACACTCTATCTACCTGCGGGGCATGCCACGACCACGGAGTGCCCTCTGCGCTGCGCCCCTGGGCGCGGGGGGGCCGGCCTGCTGTGCCTCGCTCTGGGGGTTGCGGACCGTCTCGTCGACCGAGAGGATGAGGCACGCAGCCTCGACGGCCGACGAGAGAGCGTTGGTCTTGACGAGCGCTGGCTCCCAGACAAACTTCTGCATGTTGTCGGCGACACCCTCGCCGTCAACGTCGACGCCGGCCCACGTGTCGTCCTGGGCGTGGCGCATGCGGAGCTTGTTAAGAATGTCGGTCGCGTCGAGACCTGCATTGTCGCAAATCTGGCGAGGAATGACCTCGAGGGCCTTGGCAACGGCGCCAATGATGAGCTGCTGCTTGCCAACGATGGTGCGGCTGTAGTTGCGGAGGTACTTTGAGATTTCCATCTCGCACGCGCCACCGCCTGCGACGACCGAGTTGTTCTTGATCGCGCGCTTGACAATCATGATCGAGTCATGCAGCGACCGCTCGACCTCGGCGATAAACTGCTCGGCACCACCGCGCAGAATCAATGTGCACGTCTTGGCCTTGGGGCAGTCCTCGAAAATGTTGAAGCGCTCGCCACCAATCTGCCTCTCCTCAAACTTGCCGCATTCGCCCAGGTGGTGTGGCTCAATGTCCGACGTTGTCGACTGGATCGACCCACCAACGGCCTGAACAACACGCTTCAGGTCGTCGCCGGCAACACGACCCGCACAGAAAATGTCGCGGTCCGCAAAGTACTGCGTCGCAAGGTCACCAATGGGGAGCTTGGACAGCACGACCTTTGCGCCAGTCGCCACAATCGCCTCGAGCTTGCGGTAGATGATGGTCCACTCGGCATCGACAATCGCCTGGTACTCGGACACCTCGTTGACGCGAATCTCGGCATTGTCCTTCTCGGCCTTGAGCTCGAGCTCGACGTTGAGGCAGAGAATCTTGGGGTTCTTGAACGACTTGGGCTGCTGCTCAAAGCCAGCGTACGAGAAGGTCTTCTTGAACGCAACGCCCTTGATGAGCAACGAGTCCTGCATGCCGCCGCCAGGCACCTTCTTGACACCAATGAGCGACTCGTCCAGGTCGTTCTGGTCGAGCGAGAGCACAGCGTCGACGACCATGTTGGAGAAGAAGGGAGTTTGCGAGTGGATGAGCTTGGACGACATCGAGGTCGACGCGCACTTGAGGAGAAGATCGCGGAACTTGCTGCCAGAGTCAGCGGCGGCACTAACATTACGGCGACGCCCGTCGCTGCTGGTCCGAGCGTCAGGTCCGGCACGTCAGCACTCACGTGGGGTTCGACTTGTCAATGTTCACCGCAATTTCGTTAATCTTCTTAATCGCCTGGGTTGTCAGTCATCACAAGTTCCAGCAGTCGCATCGTGGGACGCACAAGATTCCGTGCTTCCCGCAGGCCCTTGATGATGACGTGCACTCCGACGCCCTCCTCAATGTATGGGCGAACCTCCTTGAGGATCTCGGCAGCACTACGTGTTAGTCATTTCGTCTCCAGTGGCTCTCCGAGATCACGCACAGGAGCACGACACTGGTGGTGCCGTCGCCGACCTCGGCGTCCTGGGCACGCGCAATGTCAACCAGCGTGCGGGCCGCGGGGTGCACAATGTCGAGGAGCTTCAAAAGAGTCGCACCGTCGTCTGAAACGTAAGCGCTTGTCCACCGTTGCCAAACAACACGACATGCTCGGTCCCGAGCAACACGCACTGGAGATGGTCGCCTGACCGCGCTCGTCAACAATGAGCTTGTCCATTCCGCGCGGGCCAAGCGTGGTGGCAATAGTCTGCGCGACCGCGAGACACGCTGAGATGTTGGACAAGAGCTGCGGCGTGCCCTGGGACGTGTCGGTGCCCTCTGTTCAGTCAGCTGTGTACTCCCCAACACTCCGTTGTCGCCCAGTTGCTGTCCCGCTTGTTCCCGGCACGAGCGAGCCCGGGCACAACAGACACGTACCCCGGAGGAGGACGACCGTAGGTTGCTGCATCTGTCAGCGTTTATGCTCCGTAATGCGATTAAGCAAGCTATCGCGACAAGCCCAGACGTACCATGGAGGGGAGTCTTCCCTGCATTTTGGGCTAGGTGATTCCTCTGCACTCGACGACGAGGGGCGTTCGAGCGATAGTCTAGAGGAGCAAAAGGGTGGCCGAGTGGGATGGAAGGTGAGCGAGCTTTTGGACGGTCGGTCGAAGACGCGTGCACTTCAACCACGTCCGTACGTCCACCGACTTCGTGTCCATGGAACCTTCCGCCACGTGTTGCGTGACAATATTGACACGCACATCCAACACACCTTAACGGGAGTATTTCTATCATGCTGCACCCCACCACCCCAGCCACCGTACCGCCCCGCCCCGCCCCGCCCGTACGCCCGTGCCGCTCGCCGTGACATGCCAGCTACATCATCGTCGACATCCCAGAGGCCACCAGTTACTCCCTCGCCATCGCCCGCCCACCATGTCCGAGCTCTGCCCTTCCTGGGCGCCCTTCTTCGGGTACGTCCAGCAGCGTCTCTGGTTCACCTGCACCCATGCTCACTCCACAGCTTCGCCGGCGTCGCCTGTGCGGTTCGTACAACGCGCGCGTCTCATCCACCACCCTAACCTCCAGATGGTCCTCTCCACCGTCGGCGCGGCGTACGGAACCTCCAAGTCTGGTATCGGCATCGCAGGTCTCGGCGCATTTAGGTGAGTCCAACTGATGTTGCTTGCGCTGACGACAAGGCCCGAGCTCCTGATGAAGGTCGGTACTGGCAGTGTTCTCCGCTTGTTGTTGCTGACATCGTGAATAGTCCCTCATCCCCGTCGTTGTAAGTCTTCCTTCCTCGAGACAGGTGTGACAAACGCTGACCCGCAGATGTCTGGTAGTGCGTATTCACACGTCCCCTGACATGCCTGACACCAGTTATTGCCGTGTATGGCCTTGTCGTCTCGGTCCTCATCGCGGATAACCTCCAGCCCAACCAGCCGTACTCGCTCTTCGGCGGCTTTATCCACCTCGCCGCGGGCCTCTGTGAGTGCTAGCATTTTAATCAAGGTGTAGTAGCACTAACATCAGCCTGCGGTCTTACCGGTCTTGCGGCCGGCTACGCGATCGGAATCGTTGGCGATGCTGTGGGTTTCTCGATGAAATGCAACTAACCCGTCAGTGTGTCCGCGCGTACATGTACGAGTCCAGGATCTTTGTCACCATGGTCCTCATTCTCATTTTTGCGTGCGTAACATGTTTGATGAGAGGTGGAAACAAAGCTAACGCCACAGCGAGGTTCTGGTGCGTGATACAGGACACGCCTCTGTCCACCTACTAACCTAACTCACAGGGCTTGTACGGCCTCATCGTCGCGCTCATCCTCAACACAAAGGTCGCCGAGGCCGTATGCAGCGTCTAAGGGCCGAGCCCGAGACCGCATTAGTAGAATCCATGCACGATGCACGTGTTACACGTCGCCCTCTTGCGTAGATTGTCACAGGATACATGATTACGGTCAAATGTCTACAACAACTGATACGTCTGTCGCCTTCGTCCTTACTCTCTCTGGCCTTCTACCTATGTCTACTACTGCGTCCCAACGTCGGCGAGCGAGAAGACGCCACGCATGCCGTCGTCGTTCTGCGCCATGCCCGCACTCGGCGCCTCACTTTCGTCACCCACGCCCACACCCACTCCCACCCCAACGGCCTCGAGCAGCGACTGCTCGTGGTATGACCAGCCGTAGTCTGTCCCGTCGTTGCGTGCCACCGCAGCCGCGACCTGTTCTCCAAGCGCGACCTCTGATGCCGACAGGCCGTCCGCGTCCTGGTGGCCGCTGCCCTCGGCGTGTGCGTGCTGATCGAGCGTGTGCTGCTCCAGTCCCATGCTTTGGGGGATGTGAACTGTGTCGTCGCCTTGTTCGGCGGAACTCGCCGCCTCGTTGAGGTGGGCGGCACGTTCCTCGAGCTCACGGAACTTTTCGTTTACAAACGCGCGGTTCTTCTTCAACCGCATGTCGCGCACCTTCATAATCTCGGGGAACTTGCGGGGACGGCCACGCTTGCGCTTGATCCCCAGCGCCTTCTCCTCCAGGCGTCGCTCGTAGTCTTCCAATTCCTCGCCCGTGCGCTGCTTGGGTGGGCGGCCTCGGCGTTTCGGCGGGGGCGGGGGAGGGGGCTCGACTGGGGCTCCGGGTTTGGGCTTGTTCTTTGAGCCCTTTGGGCGGCCGCGGCCGCGCTTGACCGTCGACGACGAGGGATCGGGAGTGCTTCCGTCTCCCGTTGATTGCACGTCGAGCGAGTCGCCATGGCCGTGTGCTTCCCCCTCGGTGCCGAGAGGAAGCATCAGGTTGTGGTTGCCTGGCGATTGGGCAAAATTGGTATTGAAGATGGCGCCGTATGATCCAAACCCGGTCTGCGCAAAGTCCTCGAGCGTGCTCTGAAGCGTTTGTTGGAGGCGTTCGCGGTCGATCCGCTCTCGCTCATCAGCATCGGCACCGCCGAGGTTGCCGTGGTGGGACTGGGTGTCAGCTGAATGCACGGACCAAGAAAGCAGCTGCACACCTACCTGCTGAGCATTGGTCAGACTGTTGACAATCTCGCGCAGCGCAGGGTCGATTCCATCGTCGTCGAGTTGCATATGATTTGGGTCTGCCTCCACAGCCGAGAGGACGTGCGCATTGTGCTCTACGACATCGAGTGTGGCCGGTTCAGAGTCGGCATTGTGGTCTGCCTGTTCCCCCTGCTCGCCCTGGTGTGTTGGCTCCGACGGCTCCGCATGTTCCTCGTTTGATGGGACGATGCCGAGATCCTCTGCACCGATGCGGCCTGTCCTGACGTCGTTGACCACCTGCTCGATCGCAAACAGGGCGGGGTCGATGGGCGCGTCGGTGGCGCTGGGTTGGGTGGTGGTGTGTGATGTGGTGAGTGCGAGGAGAGCGGGATCCAAATCAGACGAGCTGAGGGCGGTGGAGAGGGTGAGAGGAGTCGCCTGCGACCTGGAACGGCCTACACTGGCGGCCTTGTTCACCATGGGGATGGATGGTGACGGGTGGACTCGACAAGTGGAGGAACAATGGGCGGCGAGGGAGAAAAGCAAAGAAAAACAAAGCAAAGAAAAGAGGAGGCGCACGGCTGGCGGTGGTTCCGCAAGGGTAAGTGGGGGCGCGTGGCATAATTTATCGGAGCCACCGTTTAGACCCGACCTGTGGCGCGTTTGTGTTCGTCACCTTCAGACAATGATACAAACTCGTCTCACCAACAACCAACCTCCTCGCGATTAACACATACTCCAGCCACCATGGCGCGTGCATCCCGCCGCTCGACTGCCGCTCAGGCGGCCCAACAGTCCCCTGCGCGCCCCAGCCGTTCCCGCAAGGTCAAGGAGGAGCCTGAACCTGTGCACGACGAGCCAATGGCGGTTGACGACGACAATGAGGACGCCGAGGGCGAAGATGAGGAAGAGGCGCCACCTGTGGCATCCAGCTCGCGCCGCCGTAAACCACGCGCCTCAACGTCGTCCAGGCGCCGGAGTACGCGCGCGAAGACGGAAGAGAGCGAACCCGAGGAAGAAGATCACCATGCACGGCGCCGGGTGACCAAACAGGTTTCCTACCGCGAAGTGCCTGTCGATTTGGACGAGAACGATGATGACGACGATGACGAAGAAGGTAAGAATTGGTGCATTCATGCTGATGCTAACTGATTTGCAGAAGACGACGAAGAGGAAGAAGAGGAGGAGGAGAAGCCAGTCACACCTTCCCGCCGTACCCGCACTCGTCCCGCCGCGAAGAAGAAGGAAAAGGACGAACCGTACAAGAAAGAGAGCCGACCTGGACGCGGTGGATTCAGCATCAAGGGTGCGGCAGCAGCTGCAGCACGTGCACGCTGGGACAAGGTCCGCCGTGAGCGCGAGGCGCGCGGGGAAGACAATGAGGAGACGACGACAACTCCAAAGACCACCACTCGCAAGGCGGCGCCCCAGCCGCAGCCTGTCAAGAAGGACCCTCGCGGCGCGCTCGAGAACGTCATCGGTGGGTGCACGCTTCGCTCTGAGTTGTACTGACCCGCACAGAAGGCCAAGCCTACTTGATCAAGGGGGTCGAGTATGTGGCCGCAGTAGATGAGTTGATCCTCCCGGACGACCCCAAGGGAGACACCAAAGTGGACGCGCTTGGCCGGCTCCTTGGTGGGCGCGAGTACAAGTTGGTGACGTTTACATCACCGACGCGTCAAGATCCCGAGCGCGTGTACGCACTTACAATCGACGCGGCCCGCGCATGTGGCTACACGGATTCGCTTGCGTTCCTGCGTCGGTGTCCGCAGATTGTCAAGCTGTCATGCAACCCCGAGGAGCGCGAGATGCTCATCAACGTCGGCCGCATCACGGGCAACCTCAAGCACCGGATGGTGACGATGGTGGCGATGCGCAACGTGTTCAAGCTCATGGGCGCGCGGCTGGTCAAGGGAGGCAAGTGGGTTGATGACGACTACAACGAGGAGCAAGCATTGGTCGACTGCCAGGCGAACGGCTGGACGCCGCACGGCGACGTGCTCGACGAGGAGCTGGCAGTGAACCAGTACCCCTCTGCCGGTGGACCGGGGCGACCGCCAGCCAATGCAGGCCTGTTGGCCGACGCGGCCGCGGTCAAGTCGCAGCTTTCGTCGTTCTACACTGTTGGCGGGCCAACAACGCACTTTGGCGGAAATGGCCTAGACCCCTGGTCGGATCACATGCACGGCCGCCGCGGACGTCTGCGCCAACTGGGCGTGACCGAGGAGGATTGGATGCTGCGTACAGCCGAGGAGTCTCGGCGTATTGACGAAACACTCCGCGCTTACCGCGAGGAGCGCATCGGCCCGCTCGAGGGTGTCGACGCGACTCGGGGTTGGGTGTATGCGGCGGAGAGGCAGTCGTCTGGGGAGCTCAAGGAGGAGGACCCCAAGGAGGAAGAGAACAGGACGCCACATCCCCTCGCGAACGAGGTGACGTTCGACAACATGAGCGAACCTCTCACCCCGATCCCACCCGAGACGCCGAACACCGCTGCTATCGCAGAGGCCGCTGCGCCCGAAAGCGTCGGCGTACCGGGCGGCAAGATCATCGTCGAGTCCGTGGCCGAGACCACGAGGTCACTCCTGAAGGCAGGCGGCTGGAAACCGGGCGTCATCAACGCTGCTTACGAGGTAAGTTGGTGTGCTTTGGGTTGAGAGTGTTGGCTGACACACCAGCCGCACACACAGCTCCCACACGTCCCGCTGCGTACTCAGCCGACATTCGGCACCCGCGACCGTCTCTCGTATAACCCGCTGCTTGGGCTGAATGGCGCTGCACAATATGTCCACGCACCGGGGATCGCGAGTGTCGAGTTTGTGTTTGCCCCGGCAGGCGTTCAAAACGACTGGCTCGGGTTTGGCGATGGCACCACTGGCGCCGCTGTCACCAAGGCGCGCACGGCGGCTGTGAACGAGGCCGAGGAGTGGGAGCGCACGGCTAGGGCCAAGCGTCGCCGCATCTCCGTGGCCAACGCGTCAACGACTGCCGCAGCCTCCACAGCTTGAGAAGCATGGGATGTGTCACCTCCACAACACCACGACTATTTCTTGCAGCATGTGTCTCCACGTTCCGCCCTCAGACCCCTCCCTATATCATTCTACCTCTCCTCCAGCTGTACCCAGCTCCTCCCAGCGCATGGCGGCGGCCATGCCCTGCTGTATCACGCATGCATACAACGTTGTACCAATAGTCGGGCTGCAGGCGGGGTCGATGGCTGGCACCCGCGAAGTGACACCTCTTCACTTTACCACCCAACCCTCACGCTAGCGGCTTAACGGCCCTGGAACTTGGGCTTGCGCTTCTCAGCAAACGCGCGGAGACCCTCGTTTCGGTCCTCGCTGAGAAGGAGGGGCTCGTACGCCTTGCGCTCGAGGCGGAGGCCCTCGCGGATAGGCACGCCGGGCGCGGCCTTGATGGCCTGCTTGGCAGCACGGAGAGAGAGTGGTGCTGATGTCAGCACTGGTGGTGTGGGAGGCACGTACCAGACGTCAGCATCATGGAGGACATGTCGAGGGCGGCATCGAGTGCAGTGCTGTCGGGCGCAGCGACTGTGTCGAGGAGCCCTACGGACGTCAGTTCTACAAACAAACACGCCCAGTGCTTGCAACATACCGATGCGCGCCGCCTCCTCGGCACCGACCCTGCGACCCGTGTAGATGAGCTCCATGGCGCGGCTCATGCCAACGAGGCGTGTCATGCGCTGCGTCCCTCCCGCACCGGGGATGATACCGAGCTTGACTTCGGGCAGGGTGAAGCTCGTGTCCTTTGACCCGACGCGAATGTCGCAGCCGAGGGCGAGCTCGGTACCACCTCCCAACGCGGGGCCGCTCACGACCGCGATGGTGGGGAGGGGCAGGTCCTCGAGCTCGCACACCATGTCGTTGAGGGCGTTGAGAAACTTCTCGACCTGGTCCTGGCTCATCGTCTTGCGCTCGCGCAGATCGGCGCCGGCGCAGAACACGGGCCCGTTGGCGTGCAGCAGGACGACGCGCGAATTCTTGTCCGTCGACAGCTTGGCGATCGCCTCGCGCATCTCGTCGACCATCTGCACCGACAGCGCGTTGCGCGCCTCGGGCCGGTCCATGAGCAGACACATGACGCCGTCCAGGTCGGCCTGGGTCGATTTCTCCAGCGACGACGCCGGCACGAGGCGCGCGTGCGGCTTGGGCGCAGTCGCGTACCCGCGCACAAGGGGGCGGAGCTGGCGGAGAGGACGGAGGGTGCGCTGCATGGTGAGTGACGGAGTGGGGAGTGAGAACAACGTTGTTGTGTATGATAAGTAGCTCTTGAGAGTTGATTCCCCATACCATATGCGTGCTGCAGGCCCACAAGATCCAAGAGTAGTTCCAGGCGAGGTGAGCGGTATTCGGCCTTGTTGATCCGGACTCAGGTTTGCCGGATCCAGCCGCTTAGCCGAAATCACAAGGTACAGGCAGATCCACACAGTCGACGGAAGTATTCCCACGTTGAGCATTAATGTTACGTAAATTAACTGCCACTCTAGTGCCACAAAACAATTTAGTTTCGGCGTTTTGC
Source organism: Pascua sp. PH4015B (assembly GCA_025502685.1). NCBI lineage: Eukaryota > Fungi > Basidiomycota > Tremellomycetes > Trichosporonales > Trichosporonaceae > Pascua > Pascua sp. PH4015B. The sequence continues at coordinate 279,123 of JAMFRD010000037.1, forward strand.
GGGACAAAATCCCAAACTCGCGTGGTAGGAACCACGAGCCATGCGAGGGCGGTCACGCTGGGAGGGGGTGGGCGGTTGCGCGAGGATTGAATCGACGACTTGGCCACTTGGCTGGCTCTTTCTTCTCGTCCGCCACCAAAACTAGATCTCATCGCCGCCGTAAGTGTTGAGCAGGCCGACCTGCGTCGTGTCCACGTTTCGACAAGCGTTGCTGACATTGCGCAGATGCAGATCTTCGTTAAGACGTGCGTATCGATACGGCCGAGACGAGGGGGGAGAATAGGGAGGGGATGAGAGAGAGAGAGAGCCGCGCGTAGAAGGGAGAGAGAATGGAGACGGAGAGGGAGAGAGAGAAGCGTGGCGGAGACGATGAGGATGAGGAGGAGGAGGAGGAAGACACCGGAGACGAGGGCTCACACCGCAGCCTCACGGGCAAGACCATCACCCTCGAGGTCGAGTCCTCGGACACGATCGACAACGTCAAGTCCAAGATCCAGGACAAGGAGGGCATCCCCCCCGACCAGCAGCGTCTCATCTTCGCCGGCAAGCAGCTCGAGGACGGCCGCACCCTTTCGGACTACAGTGCGTGTTGGCACAGAGGCAGGGCAGTGTGCAGCGGGGGTCGAGGAGACGGACGGCGGCCGAACGAAGAGCCACACGGGCACTCGAAACGCGTCCTTGTGCCGTGAAGTTGTCCGAAGACTGGCTTCCCATTCGCAACTGCACACTGCACTGGCTACACGATCCATGGCCGCCTGCTAACATTCAGACATCCAGAAGGAGTCGACCCTCCACCTTGTCCTCCGTCTCCGTGGCGGTATCATTGAGCCCTCGCTCAAGGTCCTTGCGTCCAAGTACAACTGCGACAAGCAGATCTGCCGCAAGTGCTACGCCCGTCTTCCCCCCCGTGCGACCAACTGCGTGAGTCGGGTGTCGAGCGGAGAAGAAGAGGTTCCGCGCGGAGGGATACGTGGGCTGTTGAACGGAACGCTATGTCCCTCTGCGGAACCCTCCTCTCTCGCATTCCCGGAGTGTTGCAACACGACTAACCCCGCAGCGCAAGAAGAAGTGCGGCCACACTTCGCAGCTCCGCCCCAAGAAGAAGCTCAAGAACTAAGGTGCTTGTTCGCGGGCGCACGGGATGCCGCGAGGAGTCTCGATAGCCCGATGTATTTCTTCTCTCGCACGGCATTGGTGCATCATTAGGGGACTCTGACGGCCACCGGGCCGTCGGTACGGGCGCACATAGTCTGTAGTCTGACGCGTTGGTGACTGGATATCAGTGCGGGTGGCAAAGAGGTTGCATTTGTGGACGCGGGAAGGCGCGAGAAGGAGCTAGGCCGAGGTGCAGAGGTGTGTGGGAGAGGCAGAGGCACGGCCATGTCGAGCAGTTCTGGTCAAAGCCGGCTCCGTAATCCGTTCAGAGAGAGACTGGATTGTTTGACGGAAGCAAATCTGCACGACTCAAGGTGGAGGCAAACCAGGCGCTGTTGTTGCCTCGTCCATCATCTGCTATTGTTACATCGTCGCGCTCTTGCTCTTCTACAACCCTTTAGCCCCAGTTACCCATCATGGACGAGCCTGAGCAGGACCTCTCACATATCCACTGGTGTGTACTCATTCATATGGCAGCGCTAACGTCAGGTCGTGGCCCGAGGCCATTGCCGTATGTCTGCTCAAGTGACGCAACTGATGCCAGGCCAACCCGGCGCGGTCGCTTGCGAACCCCGACCTTGCGTGAGTATACCATGGAGTTGCGGGACGTTCCGGGAGTCCTCGGTGATGCTGTTGATGATATTTGCGCGCGTTGCACTGCCGAGTGCCGCTCCTGCTGTGGAGCGCGATGAGCTGGGGGGACGTTGGACCTTGGGACCCTGCAACGCCTTCCAACCAAGACCGCGTGGTCCAACGCCTGGCCGCCAGCTACTTGTCCTTTCTAGAGTCTTGTTCTTTGGAGATGATCCTTCCCAGCGGCTCCGATGGCTCACATAGCACTATCCACACTCATCGCTGACTCGCAGGATGGACTACTTTGCCTTCTCGCCATTCTGGGACGCAAAGTCGAACAACAATGTGCTTCGCACCCAGCGACGGATCGAGAATCCGACCTACGGGCACGCCGAGGAGAAGGTGTACGTGTCTTTGGAAGGATCTGACACGATTCATGCCGTGCGCTGATACTGTGACCCTTCTTCCTCCCGCTCTGCTGCTGCTATCTTGCACCGCGTCTCCGTCATCCTGACCGTATCGACTGTCTCCGCGTGTACCACCAACAGCGAGCTCACCTCTTTCCGCGACGGCTTCGAGTACATTGTCGCACATTCGCGCCCACCCGACCTGTTCGTGATCCACCGTCGCCCCGTGCTTCCCGACGGTGCGCGTGGCCCGCCAACACACGCTTACTTTGTCCTCCAGGACAAGGTCTACATGTCGCCCAACCTCTACGACGTCGTGTCCGTGCGGATGCAGAACGCGACACACCTCCTTGAACGGACGTTTGACGCGCTTCAGCGCGCGAGACCTTCAGCCAACCCACGTCAGACGGCCGTGTGGCGTTCGATTCCCCCAGGGGAGAAGAACAAGGATGACGAGGCGGCGGGGAGTGGGAATGCGAGCTCGGCCGCTGCGGGGACAGCGGCAGCGACGGGCCCCGGGACGGAAACTGGTACTCCTGCGGGAGGTGCAGCTGCACCTCCTGGAACGGCCCCCAGCACGACCAGCACAGACGAGCCCGCATCGCGCTCCTCGGGACCCGACTGGCACCTCTTCCATGCCCTGGCAGCGACACGCGCCTCTCTTCCCATCCTCGACAAGCTGGCGGCGTCTCAAGCACCCGTGTTTGACGCGGTCGCAGAGCAGCGGACGCTCGACCAGGCCGCCCAGGCTGCCGTCGCCTTCGGCCGTCCCCAGCAATCACAGCAGCAGCAACAACACCAGCAACAGCAGCAACAACCCCCCACGGCTGCGCCGACACCACACCCGCTCGGGACATCGCATCCCACCCCGCTCGACATCACCACCCACTTTACCCCCGCGGGTGCAACGCCGTCGGCGCCCGTGACGGCTCTTACGCCGGGCACGGCGATGGCGCTCGGGATGGCTGGGACGCCGAGGCGGTGAGCGGTGAGGTTGAAGTATACAGGATGCATGTACACTATTATCAATGGCGTCGTGGTGGTTGCGATGGCGCCGTGGCGAATCGACCTCTTGTGTTGGGTACGTTTCAGCAAAAGCCGTTTCGCGACATCAAGTCGAGAGACCTGTCAACATGCGGGTGCTCTGGCATCACTCCGCGAACAGCGTCCTCTTCCTTGTTGTTCTCCTTCCCTTCCATCACATTCTCCTTCACTTTGACATCTCACACTTTGATACCAACCCGGTCGCGAAACACGTCTTGTCGCATCGTCTCCTCTCCCTTAAACCCCACAGTACCACCCTCTGCCTCAACCCAGGATACACAATTCTATACACGCCGGTTACATGTCGACAAGCACGGCCTACTCCAGACATCTCACTCCCGAACCCTCGACATCTGGACCGCGACTCAACTGTCTCTGGCCAGCTGCGCTGGGAAGGGGTTATGGAAACCTGCGTCCCGAGTATCAAGGGTACATCAGGCCTAACGACATTGCCATCATGACACACCTGCCGAACCCCGACATGGGCTTGGTCGAAGAAGTTCAATTCGTCGGGCTCTAGCAGATCCTGCTGATACGGACCTCCCAGATGTTGAGACCCCCCGCATCCCTGCGCGTCGTCTTTATCAAAGCTGCCGCTGCGCGGTGGAGGAGCGGTATGCGCCTGGCAGTCGCCAACTTCAACACGTCGTTTCAACGTCTCTTTGCCTCTGATGAGGGTCAACTCGTCGCTGAAGCCGCTGTCCTGCATCTCCCGAGCCGCGCAAAAGAGTCGGGGTGCCTGAACCGCCATGTTGACCCATATCATGAATCCATTCGGCGCTGGACACAACCTGTACCGCGACCCTGGCCGGCTTCTCAGCCGTCAGAACTCCAGCCGCCCCGGGCTGAGCCAGGTTCTGTGTTGGTACTCCCTGTGGTGTGACTTGTCGGCGTCGGAACCAGACATGGTAATCAACGTTCGCCACGTCGCACCCTATTTCCCCCGCGTACGGGTCGTTGATCCAGAGACGATGACCCACCTGCTTGCCGATGCTGTTGTGTCTCTGGAGGCACTGCTCGTGCAGCCTGCGGTATGGTTATGCAGCGTTGGGGCCGGTATAAAGCCCCGCGCTACATGTATTGTAACACAGGTGCCAGTGGTCCCAGCTTGCTATATTTTGACTTCCACTTTGACCAGAGTGTTGTATTGAGTCCTCCCCAGGAAGAACTGGCGTGGGCGGTCTTCCAATTAATGGCCTCCCGCTCACTACAGCCTCTACAGTACACCTTTCAAACCTGTGCCTATTGTACTCTTATTCGCAAGTTCATCGCCCGTTAGGAGATGTAGGACTATGACGGTCAAAATGGCATTGTCGATACCCCAGGTCCCAGGTGTTCGAGAGAATGCCTTGCACCGTGTTCGTTTTGGCGGTTGTTGGAAAGCAAATCTTCGCACGGCCAAGATCGAGGGCGACTGGTGTATGAGGCGGCGCGGTTCGAAGATCGTCCCGCCCCACATCAGATACGTACACTTGTTATTGAGTTCCCGCCCGTCTATGGCCCTTCAGTGTCGACCACCTCGATGTCGACCACATCAATGTCGACCACATCAGTGTCGACCCCATCAGTGTCCACCACATCAGTGTCCACCAAATCAGTGTCCACCATATCGGTGTCAGCCTCCTCCCTCGGCGACGCTCTCACCAGCGAGGTGCACGGGCACCAGCAACCAAGCACGGCCGCCTCGTTACACCAGCCGGTAGGTAGTTTGACTCTTCCTACCCAGCAAGATCAAAATGTCATGGGTTATTCGAGGCTTTCCTTTTGCTCCTGCCCTGTGTGAGATGCTGGGGAGGCTGATGTGCAGCCTGGAATGAGTGAGGAGGGTCAAGAGGGTGGAGCAGGTGGCGTGGTGTGTCAACTGGTGGTTGTGCTTTGTCAAAAGAGGTTGGTCTGCTGGCAGGCGTGGTTGTGCCGTGGCGTTCCCGAAGCCTGTCATGCATATGTTACCAGACAGCTGAGTGTCTTGGGTCGAGGCCTCGATGCGACACCTTCCTGGTGGCTCGTACCGGCGCTCGAGACGATGGTCAGCGAGAGCAAGCGAAGCTGGATGATTTTCATCTGGTATTCCGGGCAGCAACTCTATCGCAGTGTTAATGGTTTCTATTCGGGTGCCCAATACACTGCGCTTGTAACAGCTGAGAATCGCCCATCCGGTGCTTGACGTTTAACCCAGTCACAGTCGCCTTGTGCCGCCAATGGCAGTCATCACTACTCGCCGTCGCGACATGGCCTTTCTTTGTTTTATTCAGTCCATCAACCGTTTGCAGCGTACTCGGTAACAAACTCGTCCACTCCGCGTCAATCTACTCAGACCAACGTCCATTATTCGGGTCGAGTTTTCCCGTTCGTAGACATCAAAGACAATAGCCTTTATTTGATTGATTCAGTCCACCAACTGCTTGCAGCACACCAGGCAACAAACTCGTCCATTCCTCGCCACCCTGCTCAGCCCGACGTCCACTATTCAGGTCGAATTTCCGGCTCATAGGCATCAAAAACAAGAGGTTCTTCTCGGCACCAAAGCCACTGTGGGAGCGAAGGTCAAAGGTTTAGGACGCAAAATCCACCTGCGAGTTAACCAATTCCGCCCTCCCCCTCTTCCAGTCATTACTTGGCTCCCCGCCCGGGACTTCCACACTTGACGGCCCTGGGGTCACCCTGCAACGACAGGGAGCAAAAGGGAACCGGCGAGGCTGAGAAGCCTCGTCGATGCCCCCGCTCTACATCGTAGGAGAGTCGAACTCCTGCCGCCACTATGGCAAAGTGGCATGATACCGTTTCACCAACGATGTTCGATGCTGAGGAGGTTTGCAGCGGACTGCGTCCGTTCTTGGCTGGGTGGCGATACGTGGTCTGAGCCGCAAGGCGTGACGTCTCTTCTTTATAGCCCTGAAACTGTAATCGCCTGTGCTGATTGTTGTCAACTGACAGGATTAGTGACACAAGCCTACCTATCGTCTCCTACCTGCACTGCGTTTGTGTCATAGTATGGCGCGTGTGCGCGACGCCGCCGTAGAGACTTCAGTGGTAGTTGCCCCAGCGCGTTCTTGCGGACCGTCTCCTGCCACATCCAACCCCCTACGTCTCGTTCCTGCGCACACGAGCCAGCATCCCCACTGCTCACCGCCATGCCTCACCGGCCCGCCCCTTGCACACACCCCGCAAGTTGTGTCAGCGGCTGGCCATGGTCTGCCCAGCCTCTTGGCAGTATCAGCCAGCCCACGTGAGCATCCGACGCACGCAGGTACTGGCGTACTGGAACTCGAGATCGAGGTACCCGCGCGAGGTACGAAAAGAGAGCGATTGCGTGACTCCTGGCCCCAAGGTAATGTACGCTGGGTTTTAACCGTTTTTTAAGGTGTGTTGGTGATTCCGGGAGACCGACCCCGGCGCCCGACGAGGAGAAGCAGCGGGCGCCGTGTGGTGGCCAGCAGGTCACCTACGGTGGATCCGCAGCAGCGACCGCGTACGATCTGTCGGGAGCTGTGCTGCTCTTGCTGGCCGCGAGGCGAGGAAAGAAGGCGAGCACACGTGTGCACAGTGGCCGGTTCTGAGCTTTGTCTGAGTTTGTCTAGGTTACAAGTACTAGCCGGAAGCACGGGGTCTGGACCGCCGGTCGGCAGGTCGCAAGGGGATAGGAACGGCCGTGCCGCGCAATGTGCGTGCCAGGCTGTGTCCGAAACCGATGGGGAGGCAGGGCGGAAAGCCGACGTGAGTGAGAATGTGCGTGCTGTGACCGACGATATCGCGCTGTGGGCGCTGCCGCTCGCGAGACGGGGAGTTACAAACCCAGAACACGCCGGTCCAACCGACAGCCTGTGTCATCATGTCCGGTGGCGGGCGTCACGCCGCAAGGACGAGAAGAACGACAGCGTCATGTACCGATACACAGAGTTGAGTTGTCGTTGCATACAGTTACACATGCACTGCCACTCGCCGCTCTGCTGCGGTGGTGTCATGGCAACATGGCTTGCGCCATTTGGCTGTCCTGCCACATTCAGATCGATACGCGGTACGTCAACAGCACACGGGGCGCGGCGGGCCATATCGCCGTGCCAAGACCGCCGTTGCCCTCAATTACCGCACCGTGACGCCAAGCTCTGGCGTGCATGCCATCTGTGCGTTGCCAAATGCACGCGGCATGCGGGATGGGGCACGCTGGTGTCCGTCTGCATGGCTATTCCGTAGCGTGGTGGCGGGCACATGAAGTGCTTGGACATGCGCAACCGGCCACCAGCTCGCCGCTTACCGCATGTGCGTGTATTGTGTGCGTGTACTGTATTGTATGCTCCGCGCCCAGATCGATTCCGAAGCGATGTTGCTTGGCACCACCGACAGCTGGGTTGAGCGAGCGCGGCGGTGCAAGCCATGCACGCCACATGTCTCGTCGGGTCGGGTCGGTGTCGGTTGACGGTGGGCTAATGCATGGGTCAATCGCTGTGGGCTGTATCGCTACATGACTGCTTTGTCAGACGGGCGCAGAGGTGTTCATGTCAACTTTGCGGTGGTGGTGATGGTAGTGGTGAAGGAAAGGAGCGAGGACGCACGGGTACGGAGCGCACGGGCCAGGTGCTGCGGCAGCCGCACGGTGCTCGTGTTTGTAGCCTCGTTGCGCCACTATCATCTGGCACGGGCCTTGCAGAGTGCGGGTGGCAACAGGCGACCAAGCGATATCCCGCAGGGCGGTGTCCATTATCTCACGCCGTTGACATCCTTTCCAGAAGCATGGCATGTTCCCACAGAGGAGGCACCCCGGGTGTTTCAGCGGCCATCCCGTTCTCATACGATCGGACAACTGGTCGCACGTCAACCGAGGCTGACGACGCCGTCGCCGGAAGATTAGCAATGCCAATGCCAAGGTAAGCCACCAGTGTGTACCGTACATGACAAGAGCGAATAGAAAGAGGAAATACATGCGAGGCGCGACGCAGCGCGCAGGCGTGAATGCCAGTGTACGGAAATGGGAGGCGTTACGGCGTGTCTAGGCTATGTAGGGGGTAGTCGAGCGGACAGGGTGGGGGGGGCACACGGGGCGCTAGGTGGGTGCTTAGAGGAAAGCGAGGACGACGGCGCCGGCGACGGCAAGGATGCCAGTCGAGGCGACGACGCGGGTGGCGGCGCTCGTGCTCGTAGGCGCGGCGGCGGAGCCCGAGGGGTTCGAGGCAGTGCCGGTGGCCGAGCCGGAAGCGGCGGCCGAGCCCGAGGCAGCGGCGGCACCGCCCGAGGTGGCGGCGGCAGAGTCAGAGCCAGTGGCGGCGGCGTCCGAGCCAGAGGCGGCAGCGGCGTCCGAGCCAGAGGCAGCGGCGGCACCGCCCGAGGCGGCGGCGGCGTCGTCCTTGCCGACACACGAGGTGTCAGTGCCCGCCTGGATGGTAACGGCGTCGGCGTAGTTGGGGGCACCGCTCGCGTCGCGGACCTGGAGGGTGACAGAGGTGCCGGCGGCGAGGTTGACGTTCCAGGTGACCTGGGTGTCGTTGAGCTCGCCAAAGTCCTTGCTGGAAAAGGTCAGTCATCATGTCTGGGGGCTGGCCACCGAGCTGTTCTATTCCACTTACAGAGGGTTGGCACCGGCCTGGCCACCGGGGATGATCGAGACGTAGTAAGGGGGGCTGCCGCCGGTCCAGGTGAGGAGCGCGGGCTGGCACTGAATCACGTCAGCACGCAATTCGCTAGGTAACAGGGGCTAGCGGCGAGTACACTCACAGTCACGAGCGACGAGGGGGTGTTGATGGTGGGGCCGGTGGTCTGGGCGATAGCGGCGCCGGCGAGGGCGAGGGTGGTCACAGCGGCGTAAAGCATTGTGAAAAGAGTGTCGTGGAGCTGTGAAGGCTGGAGGTTTACGGCGGGGTAGAGAGGTTTGGGCCGGAGCGCACTTTGTACTGACGAGGTGAAGAAGAGAGCGATGGGGAAAAAGAGATTCAACGTCGTGAGCGTTTAAAGTGTGTTCGGGTGGGTGGGAGGGTGGGTCGGTGGGGTGGACGAGGGCAGGCAGCTGCAGGCAGGCAGGTACACGAAGGTACGAGGGGGGGTGCGAAAGGACTGGTTGGTTGGATGCCAACGCGCCGTGCGAGGCGAGGGGGGGCGCTAGAGCGTGACGCGTGCAAGACTTTGGCGCGCGCCGGGCAGCCACCGTCCAGGGATGAAATTCATTGAGGCGGTGCACTTGGGAAAAAACCCATCTGCTCCCATCTGCTCCCATCGCTGGCGTGCTGGCGTTCCGGCCGCCAGAACCATGCAAAGCTGCGGGGGCCGGCATAGGGCGGGAGGGACAGACGTGGGGCACGCACTATTCAGATGGGCCCATATTTCGCCCCTTCTTTGTCCACCAGGCGCAGGCACATGCGCCAGCTACGCAGTTGTCAGTCCCGACGTATCGTGGGGCGACGTTTTTCTTGCCTGATCAGTCTGACACAACATGGCACAGTTTGGGCACGAGGCGCAGCCCACAGCCCACAGGCCGGCCATTGGTGAGGCCAGAAGCAAAGGGAACCGAGGCCGAGAGAGGGCACAGAGGGTAGCCAGCACAGGGTCCAACCTATTCGACATTCGTGGGTAAAAATGACACAAGGGGCGCACAGAGCAAAATCCATCCTTGTCTGGTCTGGTCTGATCGAGGCGCTGGGTGTACATGGCAGCTAGCTGCAAAGAAAGGCAGGCCTTGGAGGACGATGAGGGCGCAAAGGACGTCAAGAGGACCAACCCTACGGCCTATGAGCTACGACGGAGAAACCGAGGATCCTCACACGGACGCAAGGCAGGTTGCGACCCCACTTCTATCAGGATGAATGGGGATCATCTTGTCTGGTGCACAGGCGTTTTGAGTTGAGTTGGGTCTGTGACCGCCGTCCCTTCCCCTGACCATCACGCTGCTGCACCCACTCCACTTTGGTCGACCTGATCAAAACCTGGACGCTTGGCGATTGGGAGAGGGATGGGATATGGGGGGACCTGGAGAGGGCACCGGGATGAATGCCGACAGCGAACACGTAGTGCAGGGCCCATGGACGCGTCTAGGGCTCAATTTTTTTTTTTTGCACGACGCGACACGCCAAAAACTGGGATTACCCTGATCTCGCTAGTGAATTTGGACCCTGAGGGTGTTCCCTCCGCCCGGCACACTATGGAACGGCGGCAATGACGCGGGCCTAATCGCAACGGTGTGTGGCATTCTGAGAACCACGTCGGCGTCCCAGAGTTTCTCGGGACGGACCTGTCATGTCTTTGGCGTAAGCGACAACTCTGAAATCAGAGGTGACACACTGACTCGGCAGGAAATTCTTCCAAAGCGCTCACCGCAGCGCACCCAATAGGTCTGGGGTGGCTGTTTTTATGCTTCCCACTCTGGGCGTAGTCTGGGCGTAGTCTGTGCAGCGCAAGGGGTTGCTCTTTGCAGATGAAACCGTATCGCGTTCGTCGTTGCGCGTATGATGCGCCACAGGAAAAAGATCGACGCGATCGCGACATAACGGTGCCATGTGTGCCATCACCCTTATCCCCCTGCCTACCCAGAGGGTGAAAACCGAACAACGTCCATGGACCCGCTCGACATGCCCAATGGACCAATGTCTGCGCTAACTTGTGCTACTTCCTTGCTGTGCTGTGCTTCCGTGTATCCGTGTTCGGCCCGGTACGGCACGGGTGATACATACACGGGTGCGCCTATTCCCTGCAATGTCCACCCGACGTGCCAAGCCCAGCGCCAACTGTGGTTGCTATTTATTGTAGGACATCACCGAAACCCGCCAACGACACACGCAAGCACGCCAGGACGTTGTTCGGCCTTGCAACTAACTCTCCAATTGAAACAATTGCACCAGAGGTGCGCCAATTGTCGGCGAGATTGGCTCAACAGAACAATAGCGCCAGCGACGGCAGACGGACACACCGCGCCTTGCTCACTTCGTCTTGCGACGCGTCTGTCAATCCATCTTACTCGTTTCCTGCCACAGCAGCCTGTTCGCAATCCGATCGCGCTCGCGCGTCAGAAGGACGCTACCGGATAATCTCTTGCGTGTTTCCCAGTGACCCATCAGCACATTTGTCGGCCAATTGTCCACCACATCGTCTTCTTCTCACTGACTGCACCATATTGTGACACCCGTGGGCAATCACCGGCCGATACTCACCTGATTTCATGGCGTCGAGTGGCGCTCGGCGCGTTGAAGTATTCACAGGGGTGAGCGCGTCGTGATCGCTGCATGCCGACTCGCTCTATTCACGACGCGTCGACGCCACCAGAGAAGCCTGCAGGGCAGCGCCCACCGAGGTTCCCAGTCGCCAGGATCGTGTTGTTAGCTGCGACGCGTCCATCGCGACGCGTTGTAGGACGGGTTGGTGTGTGCATCACCGGGATGCGATGGAGCCTGAGCGTTGCGTGTGAGTAGAGATTGCAGCTGTCACCTGGTATCTAACCAACATTGAAACATGATCAACATGACAACTCACGGTCCAAGCTCGTCACGCTCCGTGCTCCGTGTCTTACTCGCCCCCTTGTTCTTGCTCATACTTGTGCCCGTGCCCGTGCTCGTGTCCGTGCTCGCACGCTCGTGCGTTCTAAGGTCACAGACATCTACCCTAGGTCACCGTTACCTTTCCAAAGAAGCAGACAATCACAGGCAAGAACCATCGCTCCTCTTCCACAGCGTATTACCTTCGGCAACATGACTGCCATTGGCCTGCCGACCGCAACCTTCCCAACAGTACCCCACCGTACCACCGTGCCGCTGCACTGTTCAAATTGATCGCACCGACCTACTCGCCCATGAGCCAATGCCAATCTGTGCTCTGCATCTCTGATTCTCGCTGTTGATACTGCGGATCACAAGCACCTGAAAGCACGCATGCCTACCCAGGCGTTGTGTTTCAGGTATTAATACCCACACCCCTGCGGAAGTCTGCGACGTGCAACGGACACATCCTCGCGCAACCCACGCCTCGACTTGGACCACCATCAGGCACCCTCAAGGGTACACCGTGCATAGGAAGCGAGTAGCTCTTCTCCGCATGCGAGTGGCTCATCCCTGCCGCTCGCGGACAATGCAGGCAGTCAGCGAAGCATTCCAACGGCGAGCGGGGCATGCACTCTCTCGCTTATCTCCTGAGCGGTAGGTAGCACGTTGTGTTCGCCATTTCAGCACAGTGCGTCCCCGTCTCAAGTGGGCCGAGCTCGTGGGTAATCCAAGTATGCGGGCGTATTACGGTTGCAAGCAAGGACAAGAACCGCCAAGGATGTTGGCTCAACGTGGGCAACTGACTGGTAGCACGGAGAACAAAACGCGATGCGTGATGTAAGGAATGCGGATCGGTCAGATGATCAAGCTCGCTGTGAAGAGGTGAGATACAGCACTTGACTGGCAACACGAACAATGCGCCATATCACCGTGATTCTTCGATCCATTGCGACATGCGACGACGATACGCAACTACCACCTGGCTCGGAGCTGAGTTGCCGGTCGCTTTGCAGCTCTCGGTTCCACGCTGTGCGCTGTACAGCCATACAGCCGCACAGGCGCCACGTTGGGCGTGGTGTCTGAAGCCTGAAGCGGTTGCAACGACGAAACCCACATTGTGTCGTTGCCATGCAACACTGCTCGCAGTTGAGTGCACATACCCTGGATCGCTGTCGACAGCCCCACTGCGAGGCATCCACTTTGCAGTGAGGCACTGTCGTTGTGTATATTGTGTTGGAGCGCAGATCGCGCAGAGCCCAAATGTGCCTCCTACCAAGACTTTGTACTACGACGATCACTTAGTGGCGGCTGTTACATGCTACAGCAAGCTGGCCATGCACCATGCAGCAGCAACGCAGCGTACTTCAAACTGCACACGCCTGCCTACACACCCGTCGCAACCGGCCGGACATGCTGGACATGAAGGCCCTCTCCGCCTAAGTCTCAACCATTTGCCACTGGGAGAAAATGAGCGAAAACAATGACAAAAAAAAAACGCGAGAGGCACGTGCACACAACAGTTCGCACCTCGCACCATCCTCCACCGCGGCCTGACCAACTTGTCGACCCGGATCGAATCTCGTCCGACATCACCATCTACCCCATAATATCCACCATGGTGCGTACGGTCCCGTTGTGCCTCCCTCACTTTCCAGCAGACTGACATGCAGGACTTTCCCTCCTCCACAGCCCCCGTCGGTCGCGAGACCTGGGCACCCCGCTCGCCGGTGCGTGGCGACGGCCCGGCCCCGGACCGCTACCCCGAACGTCCCCCCATTGCACCGCAGGACATTGAGATGCGCGACCGCGACCGCGACTTTGACCGCCCCGGACCCGGACCCGACAGGGACTTTCGCCGCGATGACCGCGACCGCGACGGACCGCCTCCGCGCCGCGATGACCGCTATGGCGGACCGCCCCCGGAGCGCAGGTGGGTACTGTGCCAGGAGTGTGGAAGTGGTGGTCCAAGTCTCCATCTCGTTTCATGATTGTCGTCCAACCGTGTCTCTTGTGGTTGTTGAGCGTGGAATGTGTGTGTGGCGTGTATGGCGTGGTAGCTCCTGTGTGTCTGTTTGTCGCTTGCCGAGAGCAGCAACGCGAGAGGTCACGACAGCTGCAAGAGCAGCGCGAGCTGCGTGGAAACGACACCCAAGAGTCGGGTTGGATGTGGGTCCGTGCACGGCCACGCACAATGGGACACAAGGGACGTGAGGCAGCGATGGCACACCGGTGTGCCCCCGTTGTCCGGTGACCCAAGGCGATCTGGCGACTTGCGCCCTCGGCCGCTTGCAGGTGGCTGGCGGCCTGGCGGCCTGGCGGCCTGGCGGCTGGTCCGTCGGCGTAGGGCGTACTCTGTGGTCGCATTGTTATGCCGAGGGGTTGCCCGAACACACAATGGGACTGGCACACGTCCAAACACAAGATCCTTTACCTTGCTCGTTTCCGTCGCATTCCCATCCCCCCACATTGTCCTCCTCCACACACCTTCCTTCCTTCCCCCTTCTTCCTCCATTCCTCCTTCCTCCAACCCACTGCATCTTCTGTTCAGTGGATCTCCCAACTTGTCCTTCCTCCACTTTCCTTTCACTCTTCCCCTCTCTATTGTTTGTTGCCACCAGGTCACCTGTACCATGATGTCCTGGCGGCCCCCGACGCCTCCCCTCCCTCCTCGAATGACGCATCACACGTCAACCCCACCATCCCCTTCCTCCTCGCGATCTTCCTCCCACCGTCCTCGCTGGGTGCCGGCAGCCTCTTTACTCGCGCGCACAATGCGCGACGAGTACTATCGCGCTGCCGACAGCTACTATCCGTCGGCTGAGCCGTATCGGACGGCCGACTCTTATGTTCCCACTTCCAGCCGCGAGCCATACCTAACACCTCGTAGGCCTGCGCCTCCGCCCATGCGTCCCCCCACTGCCCCTAACGTGGACGCCAACCCCGTGCTTGGCGTTTTCGGTCTGTCGATCCGGACCCGCGAGCGTGACCTCGAGGATGAGTTTAGCCGCTTTGGCGACGTCGAGAAGGTTGTCGTAGTCTACGACCAGCGGGTACGTACGCCCATCACATCATAAAATATGCCCCGTGATCGCGTTCGCTTTACTCACATCATCAGACGGAGCGCTCGCGTGGCTTTGGCTTCATCACCATGCGCAACACCGAAGACGCTGCGCGCTGCATCGAAAAGCTCAACGGTGTCATGCTCCACGGCCGCAACATCCGTGTCGACTACTCGGCGACTCAGAAGCCCCACGCACCGACTCCGGGCGAGTACCGCGGTGAAAAGCGCTTCGACGACCGCTTCCCTCCTCGCCGTCCCTTTGACCGTGATGACCGTTACCGTGGCGGAGACCGTTATGGCGACCGCTATGACGACCGCCGTGGCGGCGGCGGTTGGGACCGTGACCGCCCACCCTTCCCCCCACGTGACCGGTACGTACTGAAGCAGGAGAAGATCTCGGATCTCGGAGAAGCTCGCGATGCTTAAGCACCTCGTCTGCACGAGCTACCGCTAACCACCAGTGACGGACCTTACGGTGGACCCCCTCCCCGCCGCGATGTTGACGACCCGTATGGCGGCCGCAGCCGTCGCGACGAGGAGCGTGGTGGTGGCGACCGCTTTGACCGCCGTCGGTCTCCCTCACCGCCTCGCCGCCCGCGCTTTTCGGCGTCGCCGGAGCGTCGTGCCCCTCCTCCCCCTCCTCCCGGCGGAGATGCGCCGCGCCCGTATTAAGAGAGTCACGCCGTGATCGGTCGTCATGGCTCGAGGGTCGCACCAGGGCGAGCAGATGTGCCAAGAACGCGGCCTCTCAAGTGAAACAAACCCATACAATTTGGTCTCGTGTCCCGTGTCAATCCATGAAGTCGAGCAGAGCAACATGCAAGTGCGCAACCTGTATTCGAGAGTGCAACGTGCAACCATCTGCCGCAATGCCGCAACGCTGCTGCCGCCACGCACCCAGTGTGCGTGCGTGTGTGTAGCCCGGCGTGTGTGGTAGTTGAGGCAGCAAATAAGCAAGATTGCGACATGCAAGGGGCAAGAGCGGGTCAAGGCGCAATGCAATGCCAATCTAGGTCAATCCGGCCGTGCGTGAGAAGAGCCGTCGTTGCGGCATGCACGGACCGCTGCGGACTGGCTCGTGCGCGGCGTGCTTGGGGTGGAGTCGGGCGTACGTTTCCACCACGAGTATTCGGTCAACGGTAAGTGGTGTCGGCCGAAGAAGCAGGTGAGTGCGTGCGCTATCGGGGAAAGAGAATCGGAACGCACTGGCCACCGTGGCTCTTTACCAGCACTGACCGCCTGACCCTCTTGCTCTGCCAGCACTATTCTATCCATAGCCGATGCATCCGGTGCTCATAATATACACACAATCAGAACTGCACACGACGCTTGCGGGCCGTGTACTTTGAGTCGCGGGGGACGCTGTTGGTCAGCATGCGAGCTCGATGTGGAGAGATCGGGAAGACTACGATTGTCAGCTACGAGCACGTACCCATCCTTGCCGCGGGCGCGGTACAGTTCCTTTTTCTTGAGGACCCATTCCTTGCCCTCGAGGCCCTTTGATGTCTTCTTCTTCTTGCGCGACGAGTGACCCGCCTCGCGCCGCCTGCGCCTCTCGTTCTGGATCTGGTCGCGGCGTTTGGCCTTGTCGGCCGAGGACATTTCGATTTCGTCGCCATCGAGGCCCTTTGGAATCTCCTGCTGGCCCACCATGAGGCAGAGGTACATTTTCCTCGCCTTTTTCGAGTTGGGATAGTCGACCACCAAGCCGCCGCCAAACCCAGCACGCTGCGCGCACTGCGTGATGAGCTGCACCTGGTCGTCGCTCGAGGGGTAGAACTGGAACACGGCCCGCGACGGGTTGCGCAGCGCAGAGTGCAGCGTCGTGAAGAACCGCGTCAGGCGCTGCGGCGGAGAGTGCACCGAGTTGTCCGCGTTCAAGAGCCATTGCAGCACCGAGATGGAAATGGCGCCGTCGAATGTACCGGGTCGGAAACCAAAGCCCTGCCCGATGTCGTGCAGGAACAGGTCGCCCTCGACCTCGCGCTCGAGTGCGACCTCTGGCTGTCAGCGGAGTTAGGGGCGCGGAAGAAGGGATCCTATCAACGTCGACATTGCCTCGGCGGACTCCCGGCTGGGGGAGGTGGTCTGGCATCTGTGCGTCTCGTCGCTCCTCGAATCAACCGCACATGGACAGCTTTAAAATCCCAGCGATATGCGAGGGATGCCGTCTAGCGCAGGTGTTGTTGCGTGAGGCAGTAACTTGCCAGCTACAAGCTCGTCCGTTTCACGCAGGCGCGCAGCTGGGAGCTCGATCTGGCCAGTCTACATCACGTTCACCCACCACATCACGCTCAAACCTCCCAGACGCAGTGTGACTTTGCACTTCAAAGAGGCGCTCCTGCCCGCT
>JAMFRD010000038.1:0-100429 GCA_025502685.1 Pascua sp. PH4015B
AAAAAACCCCCCCCCCCACCCCCCCCCCCCCCCCCCCCCCCGGCCCCCGCCCACGCCTCCCGCTAACCTCAGTAACGACCGACGCCGCCCGCCCCGCCAACACACGCAACGCAGTCATCATGGGCCGCAAGACATGGGACGGCATCCCCCCCAAATTCCGCCCGCTGCGGGATCGGCACAACCTGGTCGTTTCGCGCGCGGGCGTCGACGTCGGCGACTCTGTGCACACAAGCGTCCACGGCTCGCTCGAGGAGGCCCTCACTGCCTTGCCTGGGGATACGCACCGCGCCTTCCTCATCGGCGGGGCGCAGTTGTACAACGAGACGCTTGGCGCTGGTGGCTCTGGAACAAGTTCTGGGACTAGTCCCGTCGACCGCGTGCTCCTCACGCGCGTGCTGGCGCGCAACGACACGATCCCGTGCGATGCGTTCCTCGCCGACTTTGCGGGCGACGGCGCGTGGCGGCTCGCACCGCATGCCGAGCTGTGTGAGTGGGTCGGGTGGGACGTGCCCGAGGGTGAGGTCGAGGAGAAGGGGATAAAGTACAGGTTTGAAATGTGGGTGCGGTGAGCAAGAGTCTATTGCATTCAGGTAGTCAATGTGGTGTACTGTATGCCACGGTCGGGCATAGGCGTCTCTGTACGTCACGCTCGTGCATAGCAGGCGTCTGTCTCTGTCGCTACATGAACGAGGCTTCTACACGCCGTTGTAGATCTGTAAAGTCAGCCATGCCAGAGTGGGTACCAAACGACTTGAGCACTCACGTTCCACGAACGGCGCCACATCCAGCCCGGGTGGTCGTTGACGGGGCCGTGGATGCCGAGTGCGAGGTCCCTGAACCACCAGAAGTTAAGGACGACGGCGCTGGTCCACACGACAAACCAAGCCAGCTTGGCGACGGGGGACAGGCGGGGGTTGTTGAACAGGTACGTGTCGAGGACGTGGCCGGCCATGAGGACGGCAAACCACAGTGTTGGGAGGTAGTGGTGGAGATAGGTGACACGGCCCATGATCATGAACGGCACTGAATGTCAGCGTTCAGACTAGAGACACGACAGACACGACACGACACAACGTACCATAGTGGAGGAACCAGCCAAAGAAGGCCACCTTGCCGACATAGAGGAAGTGGTCCCACTCTCCCGGCGCCCAGTCCTTGTAGTGGCGCTGCATGCGGAGGAGGAACCACGCCGCAGTGAGGAGGCCGAGGACGACGCAGATAGACGACCACCACCAGATGATGGGCGTACCGAGGAGGTAAAACTTGATCTGGCCGTCGCCCCAGCCGCACATGCGGAGACCGAGCTTGAGGAAGGGCCAGTCGGACGGTTTGGAGGCGAGAATGTCCTCCTTATCCGGGTCCGGGACAAGGGCATTGTTCGACGTCCACATGGCGACATTGAGGTGGGAAAAGTCGCGCCAGAACGGCGAGCGGTACAGCTTCGTGCTTCCCGGGGGCAGCTGGTCGTTCCAGTGCGACTCGACGTTCCAGTACGTGTGCACGTCCTTCGGGTTGTTTTCCTTTGTGCACGTCACCTCGACCTGCTTGAAACCCCACTGGGGCAGGACAGAGTTGGCCGCACGGAGGTAGCAGCCGAGCGACTTGTGGCGGAAGCGCATGCGCGTGGTGAGTGAGTGGATGCGGCCATCCTTTACCTCGGACTTTGAGCGGTGCGTGTCGTCGACGACCTCGACGACCCAGTGGTCCTGGTTGTCGCCGACCGTGTCGTTGCCGTAGCCGGCAACCTCCCACGCCTCCTTGGTGACGGGCGCGGCAATGGGGTGCGAGTGGAGGTTGCGGCCAGTCGCGGCGTGGACGAGACGCATCGTGTCGCCGTTCTGGAGGAAGCGAATGTTGTCGGGGTCAATGGACTCGCCCCAAGTAGGGGTGACGATCCAGTTGTTGTTGTCGTCCTTGTAGTGGTAGCAGGTCACCTGCTGCTGACCCGAGCCTGCAGGGTACGTCTGGATGTGCGAGTGGAGAAGACCACCGCCGTATCCATAGTTTTTAATGGTGAGCTTGGAGCCGTACGCAATCTCGAGGGGCGAGTTGGCAAAGTCGTTGCCAATGAGGTGGGCCTGGAAGAGCGAGCTCATCTGGGCGTCACCGGGGCCGGAGCGGTTGAGGATCATAAAGTGAATCTTGAAGCAGGCGGCGTAGACGATGAAGGGCACGACAATGAGGCAGGCGATGCGGGCGAGCCAGTGCTTGACATAGGTGCGGAACGACATGGACAGGTCGCCGAGCTTGTCCCACAGGTCCTCGATCGTGTACAGGCCCACGAGGGCTGTGACAAACATGCCGACCCACTTGACAGAGCACACACACCCGATCGACCAGCCGGTGAAGACGAGCCATATCCACCAGTCGTCGCCGAACGGGTCGTGGCGCTGGTTGTGGAACTTGACGAGCCCCAGTGTCGTGGTGAACGTAAAGAACAAGAGCATCGAATCGAGCAGGATGAAGCGCGAAATGCACAGCCATCCAATGTCGCATAGCACGCAAATAGTCACCCAGTGACGCGTGTAGCGCGACCACCCGAGCTCGCCCGCGGTCCACCATGCGAGCGGCACGAGCATGACGCCAAACGTCGCGAGCATGACGCGCATCGCAGTATACGGCAGGTCGTCCGGGTACGTGACGCCCGACTTGAACTCAAAGCCGCCGTTGTAGCCCGACAAGAGGCCCGCAAGGCCGACCAGCATTTTGCCCAGCGGCGGGTGCACGTCAAAGTAAAAGTCGCGGTTGATGTAGTGTGACCCAAACTTTCCAAAGTGCGCCTCGTCCCACACGACAAAGTTGGCCGCGCCGATACGCCAGTACCGCGTGATCATGGACAGGAGTGTGTACACGACCGACCAGATCAGCTCATAGTGTTCTTGGTACACGGCCGGCTGCAGTGTTAGCGATGAGTACAGGAGAGGAGAGGGATGAGGATCGCCGGGATGGTCCGGTGATGCGAGTCGAGGTGGTGTGGATCGCGTTTCGACACGTTGACACTGCGGCGCTGTTTCATGTCGCACCGTCTGTCTGGGCGACCGCAGCACCCAACATTCACTCGCAGCCAGCACCGGACTGCTCGCACCACTACCCAGCACCACACTCACCCATCCCTCTAGCCGCCGTCGTGGGGGCAGTCCGCGGCGACCGCCGACACCGGGGCCCGCACCGTGTCCCTTGTCCCACTTGCCCGAGTCGTCGTGATCGACGGGCGCGTACGCTCCTCCCCTGGGGTCCTTTTCGCTCATGCTGGCAAAGGCGTTGTGGGCGTAATTGTACACGTTGCGGTAAATGTAGCGCGGCAGGTCGTCTCTGGGGGTGCCCTTTTCGTCGTCTGAGGCGCCCAGCAGACTGCCCGAGGGTATGCTCGTCCCGTACGTCGAGAGCGGTGCGCGTGTCTCCCAGGGACGTGGGTCGGCAATGTCGTCGTCGTCGTGGCCCGAATAGTTGGCGCGCCGATGGGGTGTCGACCGCATGGATGGCCCTCGGAGAGGTCGGGGTGCGTTGGAGCGAAGAAAAGGGGAACAACGACGATTGAAAGAGGAGAGAAACAAAGCCGACGCCAACGGGTGTTTATAAAGGAGCGATAGTGTGAGGCGTTGGAGGCGTCTGGTTTGTTCAGAGGTACAGTAGTGGGTGCCAAAGTCGGGCTAACGATCAAAAGTAGACGAGGCGAGTGCAAGTGGGTTGGTTTGGTTTGGACCGACACGTCGCGCGCAGCCAACGACTGGCGACTGGCGACAGACTGTGCAATGCCGCAGGCCGCAGCGTGTCCACTGCACTCGCGCACTGCACTGCACTGTATGCACTCGCATGCACTCCAATGCACTCCACCCGCAGCCACACGGCCCAGATTAGGCATGAGGCATCGAGGCAAAACCCCTGACGCTGGGAACGCGCCACCCGACACAGGTTCCAGGGAAAAGTGTACCTCATATTAGGCATGCCAACCCTCCCAATATTCATCCTAGCCATAACCACGCCTACCAAGTGGCCCCTTCCACTGGCGCCTAGTCCACAACCACTTTCCAACTTGATCGTCGACTGACTTTTCTGTCCACAGCCTCCACTCTTCGACCCCGCCACACACAATGTTCGCCCTCGTCCTCCGCCGCTTGCCGCCAGCTGTGCGCGCGCGCGCACTCCACGTCTCTGCCCCTGGTACGTCCGCTTGTCTTGGGGGTTGTCGGGGTCTGGTCTGGCGTGGTCCCAGAGCCGTTCTGGATGGCAATCTCCCCATCCGACTGGAACGATCCCTCAAACGACCCGGGCCGAGCTGGCCCGTCGGGACTGGAGGGTGACGACCGCGGAGGGAGACTGCAGGATGGAGAGACAGGAACAGAGACCGATGACCGTTCTGGAGACTGTTTATGTCTGGGCGAGTCCGAGCGAGTCTGCGGACCAGCGACATGGAGAACGGAGAGCCACGGCCTGTTCTCCTGGACAGACTGGGGAGCAATGAGACACCAGCGAGGCCTACCGCAAGCAGCCAGCGTGGACGACCACAACTACCAATTACCGAGCATGAAGGCAACAAGCGCTAACGCCCAGTGGCCAAGAAGGCAAAGGCCGCCGACCTCGAGGACCTCGACGCCGACTCGCTCTTTGACGACATGGACGCCCTCTCGTCCTCCGGAGAACGCGCGGCCAACCGCGCGGCCCTGGTGCACAACATTGTCAACGACAAGGTCGCGCGCGTCGGCGAGCTGCGCAAGGTCGTGCAGTGGTCGGATAGCCCGGAAGAGCTCGAGGAGCTCGCGCGTGTCCTCCGCGCGTGGCGTGTGGGCGGGCACAGGGTGACGACGCAGACGGCGCGGGAGATTGCTGGTGAGTACGGGAGGGGTGGGGGTGGGAGTGGGGTTGGGGGTGGGGCTTGAGAGGGAGGATGTGGGGGTGTGGTAGCGTGAGCTTGGGAGGATGAGGCAAGGCGCTGGGGCTGAGAGCGTGCGTCAATGGCGATTAGATGGCTAGTGGGGAGGAGAGCTGCAGCCGACAATGCTCCGTTCGAGGTGTTCGACGAGAAGAGGTTGGACATGACTCTGCTCCCAAGCTCGTGGCTGCGGCTGGCGCAACTGAAGTGCAGCCCCGCTGCTGCAGGACGAGCCCGCTGCCGAATACA
The DNA here is from genome assembly GCA_025502685.1 of Pascua sp. PH4015B. NCBI lineage: Eukaryota > Fungi > Basidiomycota > Tremellomycetes > Trichosporonales > Trichosporonaceae > Pascua > Pascua sp. PH4015B. Next base: position 5,120 of record JAMFRD010000038.1, read on the forward strand.
CCTTCGCCCAACTAGAGGCACAAATAGTCACTGACATCCAGGACGATGCATCAACCTCGGACGGCCAGACCTCGCGCAAAAGTATGTCGACGACAAGTTGCAATGTACGTGTCTAAGCAGGCTGCTGTGGCTGTAAACAGTCGCATGCCGCAAGAATTATGAGGTGTGATGTGCAGAACTGACCATTCCAGTCGGCCTCCCGCCCCTGCCCCACAAGGTGGCCGCAAAGCTCCAGGAGAAGCTCGCATAGGTATTCAAGTGGCATGTACCCCATTCAGCATGCGATGGGCGTTGGGCGTTGGGCGTTGGGCGATGGACGATGGGGGACGTTGGGCGACGAGGACGTGGTTATGTCGACAGGAGGGAGCTTGGTATTATGTCGACAGGGAGGAGCTTGGTAAGAGACGAGAGGCGGTTATCGTCTCGTCCAGGAGAGGGTGCTGGTAGAGACGGGCAGAAATGGGCTTGAGGGGGCATTCGTAATGTCAAGGAAAGAAACTCTCAAGACCTAGAAGAGACAACAAGCCAACAAGACTCGGTCTCGTAGTCTCCAACTCCAGCTCTGCTCGCCGCCCTCCGATTCTACATCGTGATATCATACTGTCCACATAATGGCTAATGCAACAAGGCTCTACATGACGCAACCAGTCCCATCCTACTCCGACAAAGTCGACTTCACACGCCTCACGCAAGGCGCATCGACTTGCGTGGGGGCGGACCGTTGGCCTGGCCACGAGTGTTCTTGCGCCCAGACTGGGGTGTGTTCGGCGACGCCGATGCCGAGGCCATGGCCGCGCGCGTGGCGGCACGCGTCATGCGGCCGCCCCCTGGCGTCGAGGATTCGGCGACAGGCTCGACCGCCTTTGTTGCAGCCTTCTTGGACGTCTTGGATCCTCCTGCCACATCCGCGGGAGGTGGGGTCTCGGCCGGAGGCGGAGACAAGGGGCCCGAGTCCACCTCCTCGAGCTGTTTGCGCTTCGGGGGTGTGCGCTTGCGGCGTGCAACAGCTGCTGGTGTCGGCGTCGCTTCTGATGACAAGGCTGCCGCCGGCGTCTGGCCGCCAGAGTCAACTTCCATCTTCTGCCCGGGTGATTCGGGACCCGGCGTCGGTTCGGCGGTTGCCGAAGTATCGCCGTTCCCGTTTGCTGTTCCGTTGCCATTCGCCATGGGAGTGCCACCATTGATCGGCGCGGCCGTGTTAAGGTGCAGGTTGCCCATGGGCTGTGAAAAGCTTTCGCTGTCCGACGCCTCGGACGCATGGAACACGCTCGAATACGCAGTCACCGGCACAGACGGCCGACTGGACACATCCATCGCTCCGCTGTCGATGTTGGTCGAAGCCGTCATCGGACGCGTCCACTGGCGGTCGAGATCCAAGTTGTCGTTTTGCCACTCCGAGCCGTCAAAGTTCTCAATGTTGAACGTCGAGTCGCCACCAAGACCCTGTGACTGGGACTGCGACTCGTTCGGTAGCGACGACGGGCCAGACAGCCACTCGTGCTGCAGTGCCTGTTCCATCGTCATGCGCTTGGCCGGGTCGCGCTCCAGCATGCCGGCGATGAAGTCGATGGCTGACGTTAGTGGGGGAAAGACGGATACAATGCAAATCTCACCGGTGTCGGAAACGTTTTGCTCTGCCAAAGCGTGCCTATCCCATTCTGTGTAGTAGCGCGACTTGATTCGGTCCTGCTGTCAGTGAGAATCATTTGTTGGGTACGCACGGCGACATCGGCACCCTGATCCTCATCGAAGGGGAAGGCCTTTGTGAGCATGCTGACGGTTAGCGGTTGTCAAAAAAGCTATAACCTCACGTGTAGACAATGGTGCCGATCGCCCACGAGTCGACGACCTTGTCGTAGCCTGTTTGGCCATTTTGCATAATGACCTCTGGTGCGAGGTACTGGGGGGTCCCGACGTGCGACTTGAGCATGGTGCCGACATCAACCATCTTCGCCAGCCCAAAGTCGGCGACTTTTGCAATGCGAGGGGTAGTCTCCGTTTCCTTGGTCAAGAGAATGTTTTCGGGCTTGAGGTCGCGATGTGAGATGCCCTTTTCGTGCTGCTGTCAGGTCATGCCAAACTCATCAAACTCACGCAGTAGGCCATGGCACTGCAAATTTGGAACGTAAGGTCCGCCGCTTCACTCTCAGCTGCATAGTTAGCATTTCATTGGCCCAACTCTACTCACGCAACCCCGGTCCAGGCCGCTGAAGGATATAGTTGAGCAAGTCGCCACCATCGACAAACTCGAGCACAAGGTAGATGTTCTGCGGGTCTTCGTGAGACTCGATCAAACGGCAGATGTTGGGCTGGTGGGTTAGCATGGCATGCAAGCTGCGCACCCACGTGTTGCAGTGCTCGACAAATGTCAATCTCGCGCTGGAACAGTGCCAGCGTCCCAGGTTGGCCCATGAATTTATGTTTAGAGATTTCCTTCCTGTCAGCATGGCTATGGGCACACGACCCACCTTGATAGCGCGCTGGTGACCCGTGCTGTACTCAACGGCCTTGGAGACCTTTGCAAATGTTCCGCGGCCAAGCCTATGGAATCAGCACACCGCCTTCGACTCTGCGACGTACTCTTGGAGGATCTGGTACTGCTCAAACACTCCTCCGACGCGGTCTGTACTCTTATGAATGGTGCCCAACGACCCGACGGAACGGAATATGTACCGCACATCGTGGTTTTCGGTGGTACCGCTCAGTCCGATGCAGATTTCATCTCCGTGCACGAGAATGCGACGCGGCGCGATGCGCATCGAGTTGACCTGTGCTGTTAGTGCCGGTGCATCAAACAGGCGGAAGGGAAGGATGGACACTGGCATGGAAGAGAATCGCGTGACTCACAAATGTTCCGTTGCTGCTCCTCAGATCCTCGATCCAGACCTCTGGCTCTGCCTCCAACTGCTGGAGGGACTGCACGTCCTGGCTCGACCCGTGGCGGCCGAGGGTGATGCGGCAGTGGCGGTTGCTCACACGCTTCTCTACTCGGACCACATCGTTGCCTGCACCCTCAGCGCGACCTATTTGCAAGCGAGGCTTGTTCCAGGGAAGCTTGAGGATCGAGTGCTCGTTGTTGGCACCCGAGTGCGTGGGGATCAGGATCGCCCCTGCTGTCAGCAACGTCGCGTGCAGACACGCGCCCGTGAGAGTGGAGGAAGGTGCTCTGGTGGGATGGAAGGAAGGGCGTTCGACACGACACTCACAGTACTTGCGGCGCGGCTCTACCTGGGTGCTGGGCTGGTATGCCACGGGCTGGCTCAATTGCGTCGGCTCAAAGTCATCGCGTTGGGAGAAGCCGTCGTCGAGCGACTCGGGGAAGAATGCCATGGTGAGTGGAGAGTGGGGATGGGGAATGGAGGAAAGTGAAGACCAGGCGGGGTAGGCACTGCTTTGTATATGTCTAGATTGGGTGGCGTAGGGCGTAGTGACCTAGGGCGGGCGCGTTGTGAGCTCTCGAGGAGACCCCCTTTGGGTGTTGCGGAGGGCGAGGCGGTGTCCGACGCGCGTGTACGCCTTTTGTGCTTTTGGTGGTTTGTCCTCTGTGCGCACGTGACGAGGAAGAGATGCGATGCTGTGCAATGTGCAAGATGGAGAAGTGGGAGAAAGGGAAGCCGGAGGGTTGCGCGGTGCGATGGTTGGTTTGGAGTAGAGAGTTGTTGGATGAAATGGATGGATGCCTTGTTGTGGGTGCGGGTCGTAGCGGCAGCGGCGAGCGTCCAGGGTGGGGCGCGTCTAACTTGCACAGGTCCGCGTTCCAGAACACCGGAACTAAATCCACGCGAATACCACGGTTACGGCACAGTCACGTGATGGAAGAATAAGACGGAGGCATTTGAGGGCGGTGGCGAGTGGCTGACGCACGAGGCCCAGAGAGACGGGCTACGGGCTGGGTGCGGGGATGCCGGGCTGCATGCGCTGCATGCCTGGGTGGACTGAGGGGCTTGCTCGGGTCGGGTGGCCAAGGCATTGCCATGAATGGAATGAATGACGACCGCCACTGCACACTTATCCGCCAGGCCAACACGTTCACAGCAACCAGCCCAGTCGTGTACGAGTAATCTCACCACATCCATCGTCGCTCTCACGCGTCTGGCTATCGATATCCCCATCGAACAGGCGCAACAGCAACACTCCAAGCATGTCCGACAAGCCGACCGCCACCGAGGTCCCTGCGTCCAACGACGCGACGACCCCCACACCTCCCGAGACGACGGGTACGCCGCCGACCGCTCCCGCAGCCGCCGAACCTCCCGCGGCCACTCTGGAGGCGACTGAGACTCCAGCTGCGGCGGCTGAGCCGACGCCTGCGCCAGCGCGTGGACCTGCGCTCTACTCGGGCTCGCTTGAGCAGGAGGTTGGGCAGGTGCTCAAGACCTTTGGCAGCTTCTGGGGCGGGTTCAAGGCCAAGGTGTGTGCAACCTGGGGCTGATGGTGGAGAGGAGAAGGCGGTTGGGTATCACTCTGTCCCGTCTGCATTGCGGAAGGCAGTGGTGATCTGGACCCTTGATGCTTGGAAGCGTCCTGTTGTTGTGGTCGATGCGTGGCGCTGCGACATCGCAACGTGGGATGGGAGGCCTGGCACCGTCACAGTGGCGATGAGGCCACGGAACGAGTCGCAGCGTGCCATGCATGGCAGTCGCAATGGCAACAAGGCAACGGACCGAGCACTGACCCATCGCAGTCCGTGTCGACGCTTTCGCAGTTCAAGGACGAGCTCGACAAGACGGCAACGCAGGTCCAGGCCGACCTGAAGCACCTGCAGGAGACCAAGGTGGAGGTTGTGCGCAAGGATCCTGCCGAGTGGGAGGCCGAGAAGGCCGAGAAGAAGGAAAAGGAGCGTCTACAGGCAGAAGAGGACGCTGCGCGGCGCGAGGCGGAAGCCGAAGCGAGTTCCAAGGACAAGGGCAAGGGCCGTGCGGTGGGCGAGGTGCCCGACGACGCGACGCCTGCGTCTCCGACGTCACCGACGAGCCTGACGGCCGCGCTGCCCGCCGAGGCGAGTGCGGCTGCGACCGCGCTGTTTTCGCGCATCACGTCGTCGACGTCGCAGCTGAGCCACTCGCTGCAAAACACATTCAATACGACGGTCGCGTCGGCGCGGTCCAACCCGACGCTGAACAACCCGACACAGCTGCGCGCGCAGCTGGCGGAAAACCTCCGCCTGTCGTCGGCGCGGGAAAACCTCACGCTCTCGCTGCAGCAGGCGGAAAAGCTCGCCGAAGAGTACATGAAGAAGGGTGGTGCGCTGGCCAAGGAGGCCGAGCGCGTCGGCGGTGGCTGGGTCAAGGAGGCCGAGCGTGTGGGTGGTGGGTGGGTGAAAGAGGCCGAAAAGTGGGTCGAGGACAACGTCAAGGTCGTCCCTCCCACGGGCAACGAGACGTTTGTCCCCGCGGGCGGCTGGGACGCCGGCGAGTGGTATGCCTTCTCCACGAGCGAGAGCGTTCCCCCCTCCCCCGCCCAACCCCGCGGCAGCTCGTCCGAGACGCCCCGCCCGTCCCTCTCGTCGGCGGCCGTGGCCGGCTCGCGCAAAGAGGCCCTCCTCCGCCGCCTCCGCGAGGACAAGGACCTCCTCATGGTCGACCCCGCGTCCGAGGACGAGAGCCAGCAGCGCCGCGATGAGTTTGCCGCGTGGATCAAGAATACGTGGGACGCCGCAAAGACCGCAGGCCGCGAGGCAGAGGAGGGCAACGTGGGCGAGATCCGCATGGCACTCGTCCCCGAGCACCTCTCGGACGAGCAGTTCTGGCAGCGCTACCTCTTCCACAAGGACATGATCGAGGCCGCAGACGCAAAGCGCAAGCAGCTTCTCGAGGGTGAGTACCAGCAGAGGAGAGTACGCCGCCTGTGTGCTCGGGCGAGACGCGATCGCATGATCGGTGGCACCACGCAATCCCCTGGTCGATCAATCACATCCCATATCCCATCGCGAGGCATCACAGTGCCGGGTGCCGTTTGCTCGTTGGCACGCGTGCCAATTCCGTCCTATCCGGGCTCATCCTCTCTCGCGCTCTCCAAAGCTTCCCCCCTGTTATCCGTGCCCTGCTAACTCCCAGCCTCGACCCAAGACACAGCCGACGACTTTAGCTGGGACGACGATGACGACGACGAGTCCGCCGTCTCCCCCACCTCGGCCAAGACGCCCACCGCCGCCGCAACGGGCGCCTCGACGACGTCGGCGAGCGCGACCGGCACCACCGTCACCCCCATGCCGGCGTCGGGACCGCCCACGGCCGCGAGCTCGACGGGCGTAAAGTCGGTCACGACGTCGCCGCGCGACTCGGAGGAGAGCTACGATGTCGTGCACAAGGCGAGCGGGGCGCCGACCGAGGACGACGACGATTCCGACTGGGAGTAATAGGTGCCTCCTGGCGGGGCAGGTCGTAGTCGGCGCGGTGGATGCGGCGGCGTGGGTGAGCGGGGTGGTGGTGCTAGCGAGGCTGGTCGCCTACTCTGGCCCGGCGTAGCCGCTCTACGCCCTCCCAAGACACTGCCGCCCGCCTTGCGCAAAGTAGAACGCTGTAGACCGAGTGTACTGTATGGAATATGCTGCATGAAGAATGTACATCAACGTCCTCGAACAACCAACATGGTACCGCCTACCACATGAACATGGGACACTCTCTCGCTCCCCTCTAGTATCTCATCTGTATCGCTGTAATCCGCCCAATGTCACCGCTGTGACAATAACTATAAAACTGTGGGAACGCCCACTACTCGGCCTTGAGGTGGCCGACAGTCGCGTGCGACGTGTCGATGGGAAGCCCGGCGTGCCCGTTGGCCATGGGCTTGGGCGACGGCATGCGGGGTGGCGGATCGACGTACTCGTTGTCGGCCTGCAGCTGGACCTGCTGGTGGACACTCGCCTCAAACATGACGTCGCTCACGACATCCACATGCGTCGTGTTGCCATCCTGGTGCTGGTGCGTGGTGAGTTTGTCCTTAAACACGTGCGCGAAACTAGCCTCTTCGGGCTGCTGCGTCGTCACGGCGTCCTGGAACATCTCCTCGGGCTCCTCGACGACGGGCGACGCTTCAGGCGGCGTGAGTTGCCGACGGACCGCGGGGTTCATGATCGGCGTCGAGGGTGGCGAGGTCGCAGCACCACTTGGCCGGCCGACCGAGGTGTCAATGGGGGTCAAAGGCCCCTGTGGCGCCCCAGGCCCAGCAGTAATGTCGCAGCCCACTTGTCCGCCAGGGAGCGTCTTGGGCGTCTCGAGGCCCTCGGGGCGAAGAGCGACGTCCCCGCCACGCATTACCGACATGAGGAAGTCGATGAAGCGATGTCCGTACGTCGCTGGGGGGACACACGAGATGGTGGCCTGAGAGTTAGCGACGTATATCGAATAGGCGGTAACTCACCCCATTTTCAGTCATGCTCTTCCACGCATGCTCGACACGCTTGCTAATGTTGTATGGCGTGCAAATGTCAATGACACCCAGGTAATAGATGATGTCCATGGGGTTGTTCTGCTCGTCCGTTGCACGAAGACCACCCTCGTCCTGGTAGAAGAGGAAGTGACGGCGGTCCGCAGGCCCGTCAGACGGGAGCTGGGTCGCAACATCGAGCATGCGCTTGGGGTCGGAACGAGCCACAGCGCGGCGGATGTTGCTGGCCTCGCCCTTGGGCTTGACGGCAGACGGCTTGCGGTGCATCTTGTTCGTGTCGGGTTGGAAGACGACGAGCGTGTTCTCACGCAGGTTGTCGCGGTTACCACGCTCCATATTGTGAATACCAACAAGGAGCGAGTAGTCCATGACGCGAATGCGCTTGAGGAACTCCATGTCACGCCGGAGCTGTTCAGTGAGGAGCGCGCGCTTCTCGGGACCAAACTCGAACGTGCGACCGCGGTTGACCCAGTTCTTGTCCTTGAGGACAGCCCGCGGGTTCTCCTTGGCCTTCTCCTCGGGATACTCGCGACCCCAGGCGGATCCCTTGAGGTCGTACGTCTCGTGGATATCGCGGTGGGGTGGGAACAGGTTGTTCATGATCACAAAGTGGATCTTGCGTCCACGCGGCATCTTGACACGGTGCAGGCCGTAGAAGCGCGAGAGCAGCGTGTGCGGGTTGGCGCGCACGTGCTCGTGGTAGTCTTTAAGAATGGAGCGCAAAAAGTTGTGTTCACTGTGCGAGATCGTCTTGATGATGAACCGGTAGTCGCGCGAGTAGTAGAAGAACGACCCCGACTTACCCGGGGACCCGAGCTCGGAGAGAATGTACTTTGCCGTGAGTGACAAGAGGTAGTCTGCCGGGTCGATGTGGAAGAACTCTTCGCGCAGTTCGCGAAACACCCATGGCGCATAGTCCTTGAACTTGAAGTCGTAGCGCGCCGACGGAGTGAGTTCGTTGCCGACAATGTCAAACGAGTATTTGTGCCGAGCGGCATAGTCCTCGTCTGTGAGTGGCCGAGGGAGCTTGGCCTGGCAACGCGACACGGCCACACGGATGCCCGTGAGCATGTTGTACATGAGAATGTAGTTGCGATGCCCTTCGCCAACGAGGTTGCCGACCAGAACCTTTGCGTCGTCCGTCTCTTTGCGGCGGGGAGGTTTGGGTCCTGGCGTCTTAACAGCCGGCGTAACCTCACGCTCCGGTGTTGGCTCGGGCTGGACAGGGGTCGCAGCCGCGAGGAGGCTCATCTTCTTCTGCCTGCGCTCGAGCCGTTCGCGACGGAGAATTTCCGTTTGAGCGAGGATATCGGCCGGCAGGTTGAACCCGTCATACTGCGTCGGCGTTTGAGGCTGGTGCGAGATGGAAACGGAATGCGAGAGTGGCCGGCTTCCGACCATGGGTGGTGATGGCATGGTAGGGTTGGTATTGTGCCTCTGGAGACGGGGAGGGGCGACGCTGGAGGGAGATGAGCTGGCGGAGTGCGAGGTGCGGAAGTCGGTGATGGGGGGCGGAGGGGGCATGACCAGGGGGTGGAGCGCGCGCTCATGTTCCCTGTCCTGCGAAGGAGCGCCGACCTCGAAGTGTGGTGGGGCGGATGAAGATGGGACCGCGGGTGATGAAGGCAAAGCCGGCGACGCGGGTGAATCGCGTTGCGGTGCAAGACGTCCACTTCGCACCATGGACAACGAGCCAGCTCGGCTCGAAGTCGAGCCACCCGAACCTCGGCGCATCTTCTGGATGCCGAGGAAGGAGGAGGGCCGGGGAGGGTCTAATGTTGGATCCGGAGACGCAGGCGCAGGACGCATGAAGGAAGTACGAGGTGGACTGGACGACAGTGGGGAGGCGGTGAGGGACCTGGACTCGAGCTCGGCGGTGAGGGATCTGGACTCGGGCTCGGCGGTTAAGTTTATGGCGAATGTCGGTTGGTCCGTCTGGTCCAGTGCCACCTTTGACTCTCCCGCCTCCGCCAAGGGCATGAGAGGCTGAAGCTGTACAGCACCGCTCGCCGTTGGCGGCGCACTCTCGAACTGGTCCAACTGCCTGTCCACGCGGTCGCTCTCCGTCGCCTCGGTCACGGCGATGCTCGACGCGTACTCGACATCGCTAATGTCACTGGGAGGAGGGCTTGGCGGTGGTCCCTGCATCATTATAGGCGAGTGACGCTGGGGTGAGCCTGTGGGCATCGGGGAGAGACGGGCCATTGCGGTTGGGTCCTGTTTTGGTGGCGTGGCGGTCGGCACAGCTGCCGCATTGGGATTTGTATTTGGGTCACCGCGACGGAAGACGCTCGAGACCTTTTTCATGATGCGGCGCGGACGAGTGTCACCCTGATCCTCCGGGGCGATCACGATGGGTGGTGTGGAAGGAGCTGGGGAGCGTGACCGTGATCGGGTGCTGCGCGGCGCAGGAGGTTCTCCCAATGCAAATGGCGGTGGTGGAGAGTCTGCGGTGGAAGCGGACCCGCTGTGGTACGTTTGCGGTGCGTATGGGTTTGGGCTGGACGATGGGTATGGCGCGTGCGGCGCAGCGGTAGCCGCAGCCACTGGCGCGTTTGGCGTCTTGGCAGTCTTGCGCTCCCGGTTGTTCCAGTTGTACTGGTCCGACGCGTAGCCCTCGTCGTCTGCGTCGTCCCCAAAGTCGTCGTCGTCGTCGCTAGACGAGTCCGAGTCCGACGTCTCGTCGTCGGTCGGGGTCTCGCCGGACGCGATGCGCTGGAGATGTGGAGGAAGAGGGGGAAGAAGCTCGTCGGAGCCCGGGTGATGGATGAGGTGATAAGGGTTGACGCGTGGCGGCGACGCGTTGCCTGCGTAAGTCAGTATCGCGGGCACATTTTTGAACGTCGCGAGGTGCATGGCCTCGCCATGTCACGTACGAGTAGCAAGAGACGGTGGTCCAGTCCAGTCGGATTCGTTGTGCTCGTCGCGCGGAGCTGGGATGGACACGGGCGCCACGGGTGGGGGCGCTAGTGCGTGCACCGCCATGGGCTCTACGCAGTTTTGGGGCCGGTTGGTCGTTGACTACGGGCGTCTATTGTGCGGTTGTGCGATCGAGTAGGGGTAGTATCGGGCTAGAGGGTGCGTGGGGGACGCGATGGTGGATGCGGCGGCGATGGCGGCGGCGTTGGTGGTGGTGATGGAGAAGGAGTTGAGAAAGAGGAGTAGGTGTGTACAACAAGGGAAACGGTTGACGGTTGAGCGCAGTCCGAGGAATGGTGGTCGACCACCACTCTAGGTAAGACAGGTTGTGTGTGTCGCGGTGTGCCAGCAGAGTGCAGAGTGAGTGAGGCATGTGAGATGCACACCACACCCTAGCCTAGCTCTGCTCCCCGGGATTTGTGAACCCGACCGAAGCGAGCCGACTAGGACGAAGGACAACCAAGGAAGCAAATAGGCACGGGGGGGGGGGATCGGGGTACGGGTACGGGTGGGTGCCAAAAGGGAAAGCAGGCTAAAAGGGACAAAACGCTACAAAAGAGAGCTAAGCCAGGCCAAAGGCGACGCCAGGGGCTGGCGTGCGTGCGTACAAGCCTTGCTTGGCCTTGGCTTTGGTTTTGGTAGATTTCAACAAACCACTACTGGCTGCTACTGGCTACTGGCTACTGGCTGATCGCATTGATCGAGCAGATGCACAAGGTGCCAAATCTTGCAAAACCCCGATGCAACGGGCACAGAGGGCCGTTTTGATGCGATCGACAGGCAATAGAATGTGATGGAGTGAAGCAGTGGGAACACAAAATGATGACGAGAACAAGGAAATAATACAAGAGACAGAGGGAACGCGAGGTTGAGGAAGACGTATGGGGGGTGAATGAGGAGGATGAATAGCAAGGGATTGGATTGGTGTTGGTGTTTACAATTGGCGCGGCACCATGTCCATGTGGAGTTAGACTCAACCTTGGAGCGTACCGTAGTCAGCAACCAGCGACCCGGAGCAACCGGCCGTCGTCATCATCCCTTGCCGCCCTGTCGGTTCATGTCATGTTGTTGCTCCACTTTTTCAAGTGTTTGTCGCCCCCTCCCAACACCAACCCATGATCAAAACATCCCTCGGACGCACAGCGACAGCCGTTGCCTCGGCATCGACGCCAAGCCGTGCATACGCACGCGGCTATGTTACCGTTCCATCGCAGGCAACAGGCTTGCCATCAACACCGGCAGCGGCATTGCGACCCGAACGCCGAGTGTACGAGGTCTCTGGACCCGATGCACAAAAGTTCCTCAAGGGCCAGATGTGCAAGGATGTCGACAGTGTGGGCGGCGGGTACAGCGGCTTTCTCAATGCCAGTGTGAGTCGGCTCAGCATCGGGAGAAGCATGCAGCGGCGTCGGTGATTCTTTGCATGCAGGTGCTTGCTTCGTGCTCGCTCCAACGCTGCTCATGATGTGCTGCTTCTCGCCGACGCTTCCTATGCATGGCAGCTGACATGCAGGGCCGCGTCCTGCACGACGTCTTCTGTGTCCCCTCGGCACGCAACAAGTATCTGATCTCGTACGAGTCGGGCCCAGAACACCCCGCGCCGCTCGCCAAGCTGCTCCCTCCCTTCCGCCTGCGCTCAAAGGTGCGCCTCCGCGAGGCGACCGACGAGTGGGACGTGTGGTCGGCATGGGGCGGCGAGGTTGGTTCGAGTGGGCCGCATCAGAGCTGGCGCTTTGGGAGCGGCGGCGCAGCCGAGCGCGTGTGGAAATGGGAGAACGGGATCGCTCCGCTCGACATCGCAGAGGGCGAGGTCGGGTGCTGGGACCTCCGTGCGGGGTGGGAAGGGGGTATGGGTCGGCAGGTGTTTGTGCCAAAGGGCAAGAAGTGTGAGTCTGTTGGCGAGGAAGGTGACGTGAAGCAGGGGGCAACGCCAGCTGCGGCTGGCCTCGAGCACCTCGGCTCTTGCCACCTGCCGGACCTGCTCTCGCCACTCCCACGACACATAACTACCCCAGCTAACCCCAGTCTCTCTCCTCGGTTCGCACGACCAAGTCAGCTCAGAGCAGTACGAGCTCTGGCGCATGCTCCTCGGCGTGCCAGAAGGGAGTGCAGAGATTGTGCCCGGCGTTGCCCTTCCGCTGGAGAGTTGCATGGACATTCATGGAGGTGGTGAGTCACCAGGCGTCATTGGGGAGGGGCAACATTCGAGGTGCAACTCGACCGACTGGGCAACACATGCAGCCGAGGCCACGCACGAGCGGAGGTTTGCTTTGCCAAGTTTCTTCCCAGCGCCTCCGATGCGCGTCCTATCTACCTTTGTCCCCTCATATCACCTCCCCATCGACGTGCTAACCCCCAGTCGACTTCCGGAAGGGCTGCTACCTCGGCCAAGAGCTCACCGTCCGCACCTACCACACGGGTGCGACTCGCAAGCGCATCCTGCCCGTCCGCCTCTTCCCGCTCTCCGGCGACGGCCCATCCGACCTGAGTGACCTCGGCTCCCTGGCGCCGGGGTCGTGGACGGGCCCACCGCGCCCGCTCAGCGCCGACGTGACTTACACCCCCCCGTCGTCTGCAGCGTCGAAAAAGGCGCGCTCGGCAGGCCGCATCCTCTCCCTCTCCCGCGCGGCGCCCGGGGTGGGCCTCGCCCTCGTCCGCCTCGAGTTTGCAGACCGCACGTGGTGGGCTGACCCCGCTAATGGCGGCACCGTTGCGGGGTGGAACGACGGGTCCCACCCCACCCTCACGGCCGAGATTGGCGGCAAGAAGTGGGGGGTGTGGGTCGGGTATGGCGAGGCGTACGCTGAGGCGCTGAGGTGTACGCCTGTGCCGGAGGAGGATGAATGAGGGTAGTTGAGCGGGCTAGGACTCGTGCTGGTGTCCTGCCGGTATGGTGGGGAGAAGGCAGCTGCGCGCGGGCGGTCAGGAAGGAGCAGGCAGTCGAGCGAAAAGCATGCAAGGGGAAGGCAAAGCACTAAGCAGACATCAATAGAGGCAGTCATACGGAGCAAGCATGCATCACCATTCCCAGTGTCCACTTCTGCCGATGTATAAGCATGCGTCCAACCATGCATGCTCTTCAACCTATCTGTGATCTGTGAGCTGTGCATCTGCCGTGGTCTGGAGTGGACCCGCTGAGTGAATGGGCCGGCCACTCGAATTCCATCCTTTCCTCATCCTCGGCCGAGGCCGACACGTCGCCCGAGCCGGTGCCCCGCACGCATCAAGTTTCCATGAGGCTCCTCGCGTCGCGTCATCATCGGCCAACCGTTGTTACTTTCCAAAAAACACTCACCCACACACTCGAGAATGGACAAGGCGGCCTCTGCCCGCTTCCGCGAAGAGGTAAGAAGAGTCCTACACGTAGTGGGCGCGATGGCGGTGCCGGTGCTCGGTGTGCGTGCAAGCAAGCACTCGAGCGAGCCGGAAGTGACACGAGTGTGGCACAGCTCCACCAGCATGAGCTCTTCGCTCGCCCCATACCCTGCCGGCCTCGACGAGAGGATGAGCGCAAAGAGAACGCACTCACACACAGGGCAACGCGGCGTTCCGGCGCGGACGGTGGCGCGATGCCGCGGCGGCGTACACGCGCGCGAGTGAGGCGGACCCGGGGGATGCGGTGCCGCTTGCGAATCGCGCGCAGGCGTGGATCAAGCTTGAGCGGTGAGTGGACGTGGGGGTGAGGGGGTGCGAGGGTGCAGGAAGGTGGAGGAGGAGTGTGAATGTGGGGAGTTGGTCGGGCGGTATTGAGATGTGCTGGGAGAGGGGACGAGCGGGGTGGTGTCGGGGGCAGGCCTTCTGATGTCTGTCGTGTCCAAGAGTCGAGGCCGTTGAGTTGGCGTATGAGAGAGCGGTGTATGGTGGTTGGGAGGAGGTTATGTGCACGTCTGGTTGGAAGGTGGTCCTCTGGCCTCTGAGCTCGGCGATACAAGGACAGGATCATGCTGTGACCGAGATGGAACGGAACTCGCTACCTTCTCCTGTCGACGGCGATCACTAGTCGCTACGACTTGCATTTGTAAAACATGTCTGCGTCTACGGGATGAGTTTTCGACTGCGTCTTGCTCCTTCTCCATTCTTGTCTCTTTTGTCCTCCCCCCTGTCCTCTCCCCCGCTTCCTGCGCTTCCTATGCTTCCAGTCCCACTCACCCCCTCTCCTCTCGCCCAGCTTGACCCTACAGCCCGCGCTACACCCTCCCATCTATCAATCCCCCCCACTAACACCCCCAGCTGGCCCGAAGCCGAAGCCGACGCCACAGCCGCCCTCGCCCTCACGCCGACCGTAAAGTCACTGTACCGCCGCGCCCTCGCCCGCCGCGCCCAGGGTAATCTGTCGGGCGCGGCGGCCGACCTTCGCACCGCCCTCGACAAGGAGCCAAACAATGCCGTCGCGGCCGACGAGCTCGCCGAGGTCGAGCGGGAGATGCGGGCCGTCCAGGCCAGGGAGGCCAAGGTGGCGAAGGCGTCGTCGGGCAATGGAGCGCCGTCTGACCAGGCGGGTGCAAGTGCCCCTGCTGGTGCCCCATCTGGGGCCCAAGAGGCTCGTGCGTCTGGTGGTCCTGTTGCTGGTGCTTCTCCTGCATCCGTGTCGGCCCAGCCCCAGGTTCCTGCACCGCGTACAGCGACATCTCCTGCCCTTGCTCCCACCTCTGCTCCCGTAGCCGCGGCGTCCAAGACTCCCGCCTCAACAGCTGGCTCGGGGGGATTCGCCGGCTTCGCAGCGCTCCGCACGACGCGCAACACGCGCCCGGCGTACGCCGGTACTGGTGCCCGTCCCTCTACCTCGTCCACGTCTCACGGGGACGCTCCAACGACACCAGGGGTGCCTGTTGGCGTACCATCGGTGTCCATTGCTTCTCAAGCGCCTCGGCCGGCTGCTCCGGCCTCGGCGCCATCACAGCCTCCCCCTCCAACAGCAACGACTCCCTCCTCACCTACCACTCCGCCAGTCCCCACAAACCCCTCCTCGACAGCCCCCGGCGCAGGCCTCGCCCTCCTCCGCACCCTTCGCGCCCTCCCCCCGTCCCAGCGCCGGGGGTATCTGCGGCACTACACCCCCGACGTCGTGGGACGTATCGTCGCGCCCGTCCTCGAGCCCGACGGGCTGGGCATGCTGTTTGCCGCCCTCGCGGATGAGCCCAGTGGAAATGCGGCAGACGCAGAGTGGACACGGGACATGCTCGCCGCCCTCAAGCAAACGCCGCGGTATCGGATGAACTGCGCGATGCTGAGCCGCGCCGAGCGGGCCGCGGGGGAGAGGGCGTGGAAGAGTGTGGGGGGCGAGTTGTGACCGTTGCGTAAAAAAAGAAAAGGATGGAGCGTGGCTGGAACACTCGCAACTGTGCCTGCCCTCCCGCTCGAACCAGCGTACTGTACATCGGCAGGCTCGTACTTTTGCCCGGACTGGCATGCGGGCCTCGTACGGCTCGGATGGACGACTCGTACTGGCTCGTACTCGGTTCGTACCCAGCCCGTCGCTGTGCAATCCGCAGGCGACGGAGCGATGGATACTTTGCATGGATGCCGTATGGGACTCGAGTGGACAACGAACAAAGCACTAGAGACAATCAACGTTGAAACACAAGCCAAACCATGCAAAGAGCCACACACCCGATGTGGAAGTATACAAACATGACTGCCACCCGTGCTGACCCGCTTGTTCTCAGCCGGTCCCGCTCACACCATGTTTCGTGGGCCATGTCCTGCCTGGTAGACATACGGTTATCCCGTGCTCATGGTCATGCCGCTCACACCAACATCCCGATTCCCGGTGGCCAGCGGATGCCAACCAGTCTGGTACCAGTCAGTCCCTTGTGCGTCGGTCCGGCTGTCCGTTGGCGCCATGTCTACTCTACTGGTCTGGTGGTTCCCGTCGTTCCAATACCGTTGTGCCCTCGTCTTGAGCGCTCGTGTTGCTGCTGCTTGCTGCTTGCCTACTCCTGCTGGGTATTGCAGGTACGCACCCATCCACCATTGTACGAGCATTGTACAATAGGGGATCCTGGAACTCCTGTCACTAGTCTGCGCTACTTCTGTCATGTGACCCGGTACCTCAGGACACTCACAGACTAGGACACGGTTCACTTGACTCGGCTCACCAGGATCGCAGGATCGCACGAGGGTACGATGCCCAGGAAAGCGGTAGCGTGTGTGCAGGTACAGTTCGCATGCAGGCGTTGACGGTATGCAGGATCCGCACACCAGGATCGACAGGAACTGTAGGAACTACAGTATAGGAACGGTAGGATCCAACGTTGTGGGACCTGATGGACGCCTCCCTCCAGGGACGGCGGTTTGTGAAGCTAAACAAAGAGGAAAAAGGCAACAGGATAACAGAGTTTGCAACGCCCCCCACGAGCCCGCCAGCCGTAACTCGACCCTTGGTGTCCTTTCCTTCCCTCGTTTCCCTCGTTGCCTTGCCACCTGATCGACCCTTCGCGCTGCTGATCCCTTTGATCCACACGCCCCCGCTAGATCTTATCTGCAGTTATCGATAACCATGGTTGCCCTTTGCATCCACCTGTATCCACCAGTGTTCAGGGAACGACATGGCCATGAGCATGCAAAAACAACAAACGCAATGCAAGTGCGGTGTGTAACCAACGCACCCTGCATGTGATTGGCCCGATCTCCAGTCAATCGGTGCCTGGTACATCAATGCATAGGGCCCCACCACGCTCCCACCCAACATCCCATCCCCATCCAACTCCTCATGCACAACCATTTGCAGTCATCTACATGTCACGCATGCATGCACGCTGGTATCTACGGGGTATAAAGTCCGGGGGCGTGCAACGCGGTCGGTGACTGTGTGTGCCGATGTGCCGGGTAAACGCAGTGGTAGCAGTGGCGATCGTGAACGTGGTGTTTGTGGGTGGAGTGTGCTTGGCGGGTCGGTGGTGGATGAGGTGGGGTGCTGGGGACGTATGGACGGGGTTTGAAAGTGTTTTATTTATGCAGACATTCTATTCGTGCTTCATGAAGCCTCCTTGGATGTCAGCGAAGCTCCTCCTCGGTCGTCGCCGTTGTGGCTCGCGCGCGCGCTCGCGCCCTCGGTTCCAAGTGATTCGGAGATGCAAAGATCACGCGATCGGATTCGGCCATACGAGGCTGTACTCCAGATGCCAGTTGACACAGGACGAGGTCGCGTGTCACACCCGCGTGACAGCTGGGTTTAGCCGCACAACGTGGAAGCGTAGGGCCATGCAAGACCCCACAGCTCCACGCGTGCTCGTCCGTCTCAAGACGTGCCAAGTGCGCGCGCGCTAGCTCCGCCGGTGGCGGTACAGCCCGCTCATGTACTCACCCTTGTTGTCGGAACGTGATCCATCATCGGGTCGGAGCGAGCCAGGTGCACCCGCGTCACGCCCCTGCCCCTGCCCTTGCCCAGGGGGCGGCATGCTCTGCTGCGTCTGGTACGTGTACTGCGAGTACGTGTACGACTGCGGCATGGCACTAACGGGCGGCTGCGGGGGACGTGGTGGTTGCCCGGCGTTCGTTGACATGTTCGAGGGATCGACTACACCAGGAGCGATCATATCAGCCTGTTGAGGGGGCGTCAGACGCCGACGAGCAGGGGATTGCGCACGAGGAGCTCCTCCAGCACCGCGGTAACGGGGATCGAGTTCTTCATGAGCGCCGCCGCCCGAGAGCGGGGTCGAGGTTTGAGCGCGAGGCGGGTAACCGTTGCCCATCGGGGCCTGGCTCGGGTAGCCGTTCGGGGCAATCACATTGTACTGGCTGTCGCGCGAGTGGGCAAAGCCCGTCGGCAGCGACGAGTACATGTGCTGCTGACCGTGGTCCGGAGCCATGCCGGGCGAGTACATCGAGTGGTGCGCGCTCGGGTGAGCGCCGTACGGCGACGGCATCGCGTTCGGCGCACCGTAGCGCGCGTACGCCTGACCGTAGTTGGCGCTTGGGTACGCGTAGGCCGGGAACTGGGGCTGCGAAAAGTACTGCTGGTGGTGGGCCGATGGCATGGACGCATTCGATGCGTGGCCGTTGACTGGCGATGGTACTCGGCTCGACTGAGCAGACTGCGGCTGGGCCATGTTGACGCCGGGGGGAGGTGGGACAGGGTACGGCTGGTAGGTGCCGTGCTGCTGGTTGGGGTCGTACATGTAACCACCGTAGGGCGCAGTGCTCTGGGTAGGGGTCGTGTACGGCGATTGACCGTGCGCAACACTCGCGCCCGACGACGATCCAGGAGTGCCAACCTGAGAGCCCTTGGACTTGCGTGGCTGTCGGCTCGTCGAGCTCTTGAGGCCAGCAGCCATCATCGCGGCTGCGACAGCCTGACGGGCCGCAGTACCCGAGCCGCGACGCAGAGTAGGCGACAAGTGGGTGCGGTAGTGCTGCTGCAGGTTGTCCTGTCGGCTGGTACGCGTCTCACAGCCAGGGTAGGGGCACTTGAACGCCTTGATACCCGTATGTATCCTCTGGTGACGTTGGAGGTGGCCGCCGGTGGTGAAGCCACGCTGGCAGATGGGGCAGACGTGGGGCTTTGGCTTGCCTTCGGCGGGGCCGGTGGCACCATTCTTGCCCTTTGTCACTGGACCAGAGCCGCTGCCCGACGGAGCAGCGACCGCAGGCGACTGGGGAGCCGACTGCATCTGGCCGTCCTGCTGCTGCTCGTTGTAGCGGTGGGTCTCGGCCAAGCCGTTGAGGGTCGCAGGGGGGCCATTCGGCGGGGGAGGACCCTGCTGGTTGTAGTTGTTGTTGGACATGTGTGGCGGTTGCTGTGGGGACGTGTTGTCGTTGGACATAAGCTAGGGATGCAGGACCGAGTGTTCACAGGTTACACGCGCGTCGTGTGGTCGTTCTGTCGTGTAGTCGGGCGGTCAGGTAACCAGAGGGTAAATGGTAGAGACACAGAAGGCACGTGGACTGGAGAAGAAAGATTGAGCAAGTCGGGGTCGGGACGCCGAAAAAAATACGCAGTGGGCATGTGGAGTGGAGGGCGGGCCGGTCCATGAGGTCCGAGGTTGACGGACCAATGAGAGCCGTAACCGATGCACGGCGAGAGTGGTGTGTCAGACGGGTGCGACAGTGCGTTCGACGCCGTTGCGCGCGACATGCATGAACACAGATTAGACAGCCGAGATGGTGTCGAGCATGGACGAGGGGACCAGTGAGTGACGGACCGGTGACGCGGTGGACAGGGTCGAGTAGGTGTAGGTGCAGGAGAGAGGGAAGGAAGGGTAGCGTCAGCTCTGAACTCAAGACGTGGTGGAAGAGAACCAGTTGGATATGGGAGGTCGTACGAGCTCACTCAAGCTGAGTGGGCAGCCAGCGCGAGTACATCCGTCATTCACCGGCGCTGAACAACGCGCGAGCGCACCACTGCGAGAGCAATGGGGTGAATGGGAGACGGCAGGAACATGTCCAAGGCAAAGTGGAGCGAGAGCGGGGAAGCAAAACGGAACACCCGACGAATACCCCGATCACCACGGCACATGACATATGCTCCCACATTTGCCACTGGGTCAAGTGGTTGAAGCAACGACGAAGAGCAGTTGCTCGCTGGCACTTTTTGGCCGCTCGCCATGGAGGATGGAGAAGGATGAATGATGTAGAGTTGTCAGGTCCGCTGCTCAGGGCTGGTGGCCCTAGATCCGCGTCCAGGTTGTCTCAACACCTTAGGGAAAGATAAGATGGAAGAGAGGACGAGCACGGATGAAATATCCTCGAGCTTGTCACTCGACCCGGTCGACAATGATGCCGGTGATGAGGACAACAGACGTAGCAAGGACGGTGTGACTCACGGTGAAGAGAGGATATGGATGGAACACGAAGTGCTTCGGTCGGTCGACGTGGCTGGTGCAGGTTTTCAGTCGCGCGGTTGGTCGGGGCTGGCTTTTCAGTCGCGCGGCACGGAACGGAGCGGGGGAAGCGAGGCAAATGCGAAAAGGACCCAATGAACCTGGACAAGGGAAGTGTTGGCGAGGCGTGTGTCGTTGGTGTTGAGCGCGTTGTCAAGAGTTGAGAGGGAGCGAGCAACGACGTTTGAGAGAGCGTCGAAAGCACGAGTGGTGATGGTGGTGTTGGATTTTGAGAAAAGATGAAGGGGAAAGGGGATGGGTAGTGGGCCTGGCTAAGGGTAGATTTGCGCCGCCCGCGCCGCAGGGCACACAACTCGGATGACAGCCAGTTCGTCCAAGCAGAAGACGAGGAACAGAGTGCAAAAGGAAGGATAGGGCACCAGGGCCAAGGCAGCCGGGGGGTGTAAGGGAGGGATGAGCCCAGAAGGGGGCGCAGGGCCAGAGGAAACTGGGGCAGGGTGCACAATAGCAGAAGGAGAGGAGGGTGCCGGCAAGGGTGGATTGATGGGGGGTGGAGGGAGTTGGGGGGGGGGGGGGGGGTTCGAGAGCCAAGGCACCGAAGGGCGACGGATGGCGTTTGGACTATTTGGCCGTGTGGGGGCGGTCGGCCGTTTGGGCACAACTGTCACCGTTTCTGCTGCTTTGGGCAGTAGGCCGCGTGCATGCGCATGTGGCCATACAGCATCTCGTGCCAATCCAATCAATCGACGACTCTGGTAGCTCGGCTGCACACTGGGGACATACCAGACAGCTTGCTTTAGCTCTCGAGTTGTGCAGTACCCCTGCAAGTCTGCCTGACAGACTTTGCTCTGACACGGGTGGTGCTCATCGTCACATTCGCCGTCGTGCCTGGGCTCTCTCGACGCGCTCACAGCTGCTTCGGGGCCACCCGCTCCAACTTTGCTGGCTAAACTGGCTTACTGGGTGACGGGTGACTCCGGGCACCTGCGGACCTTGTGCCGTGAAGCGCAGTGGACCACAGACGGGCACAATGACAAATGAATGACAGGGAAGACGTAGACCTTGGATAAAAAGGCACAAGACCCAAGGACGCACATGACTCTCCCGATGGATCTCCAACATGTGCACAAGGGCAGAAATCAAGGGTCTGAGGATAATCTAGGGTCCCGATACAGGGTCACGGCGTATCATTTGTGTCCACTCGGTCCTCAATGACATGGCCGATCGGGCTGACGAGCACGACACCACATCCAGGCAGGTGACCCCAAGGGGTCAAAGAACAAGGTAGCGCATGCAAACAACAGGGTGGGCAAAAATGCTCGGGTCCAATGCTGAAGGATTCGGTTGGGGCTAGAGGGTATTTGGGGGGACCAATGGGGAGGTAGCAGGGTGTTTCACCTGAACACACTCAGGGAGGCGAGACGGGCACGGGCATGGCCGAGCGGGGCGGAGCGAGACAAAGTGGGGCGAGGCGAGGCTCGCAGGAGTTTGCATTGCCGTGAGATGCCCTCTCTGTACGATACGTTCTGGGCAAGCAAGAGGCCCAGTTGACGGCCGTTTGCCCGCGGCACGCGCGGCAGCTTTTTCAGCGGTGGGTGGGCACAAGGCCAAAGGAGAGTGGTTGAAATTTGCCCCATGCCACCCTTCCGCACCCCAAGGAAGACTAGGGCACACTAGCTTGGCCGCGACCCTGAATCGTGCTGACGATGCCGTCACACCAGAGGGGGGAACTTTTGTGGCCAGAGTCAAAAGTCCAACTGACCAGCTGGCTCATGGCTCCGCTTTACGGAGGTGTGGATGATGTGTCACTGTGCGACTGCAACCCCACCTCACTACTCTTCTAGACTCGCAGTCGTCTCCGCAACCTCGCTCCAACGTGCCTCGTGCACTTGCCGCCATCCAGACTCAGGGAAGCAAACGCCATCGACGCAACCGAGCGACGCACGCGCAAGCGCCACTTGCGCACACACCCCGCTCTGGCGGCGCAACAAGTCGCTGTCGCACACACATGCACCACAAACGCGCCACGCGGAACGCCCAGCGCGCGCCATGCTTGACCTCAAACCCGACACCCCCTCCTCCTCCCCATACAGCACACACCCCAGGTTACTGGCCTACGGCCTAAATCGAGAACACATGCGCAGCACGCTGGAGGAGCACAGCTTCTCGCCACCTCGCTCCGGAACCGCGAGGAACGCGGACTTGCGCGCACGAGCGCAAACGTGGCGGAACGGCAATCATGCTGGCATATGCCGACGCAACACGCACACTCGATGAAGACGAGGGTGCCAAGGTGGCAGCTGGGTACTCGTGACTGGGCTCGGCGGCCGCAGCGCGGAGATGGGTTGTGGTTGGCTGCACGCATATGCTCACACATGAGCGCGGTAACTGGAGACACTGGGCAGAACAACAGTTCGTGCGGCTCAACCAACATGACATTCCCAGCTCTGTTGTTTCGCCAACCACAGCAGCACCGGTCGTGCCACGTACACCCCGACAAGCACGGAATGGTGACAACTCGCGACTTGGCGGCGCCGGTCGCGTGCCAAGTGGCATGCCATGTTGGGTCGCATGTGTGCCGTCGTTTGTCACTTGCCCGCAGTAGTCACCTGCCCGCCCGGAGTGCGACATGCGTTAATCTCAACCCATTGCGGGCACAGCAGAAACGCAGGCACTTCCCTACCTACGACATGTCTGTATTTCTGCTTCAGACGTGTCCAAATTCTCGATTGTTCGTCGCACCTCACCGAGCTGTCGTGTCGCTCTCCTGCTTTCTCTGGCGACGCGCCAGTGCCACACTGCCACACTGGCTTCTGGTCGCGAACAACGAGCGTCGCAGTTCTTCCAACGGACATCTCCGTATAACATACCCCATTCGCTGGGATTGCTGGGTTCTGCACACGCGTGCCTTTGTCCTCGACTCGAATCTCTTGAACCCTCTCCTGACTGGCCGCGGTTTCGTGACTCGGGTCTTCCACCTTAACGCCTTATCGTTGACAACGGGTGCAGCGGGTTTCCGCAGTTCCCTGAGTGTGCTCACCCTGATCCCTGTAGTGTGGGCTCATCCTTCCCTTTCGAGTGCCACCCCCCGGAATCCGACGCGCTCCACGCTATTGTGTCTCGCTTAGCTTGCAACCCGCTGTTCTTGATGGGTGGTCGCCGAGATACGTCGAGACGAGACTGGCCAACATCGACTGCAATCGAAGCTCAACGAAGGTTGGCACATGGTTCGCAGCATCTGACTAAACGCCAATCCGGTCGCAGCATTCAGAATTGCTCGGCAGCGAGAAGCAGAATGGCCGTTAGCAACGCACTACTTTCACTTCTGACAGCAGCGGTCACGAGAAGTGCACAATGAAAATCCAAAAATTCTTGCCCGAGGTTTGGCTCTGCATTTGCGTCATTCACAGACCTATGACGCGCTGCAGTGGTGCCAGCTTCTGGCACGCGGCACGGCCAGAAAATCATGCATGCACTACCCTCTAGGGACGGGGAGGGACGCGTCCCATTTTTTCAGTGTAGCCTGGCGACAAGCTCAATAGGAACTTTACAGGCACGGGATGCGGATAGAGTGCATTTTGAGGAGCGGGGATGATGCAAGGAGTGCGCAAACGAAAAGGTCCCCCTGTGCCGTGATATGTGCCCCCATTTAGTCTCGTCACCTGCAAGTCTGGGGGCCAAAAGAGGCAGTACCCGTCGGTAACCGCTAGTACGCCATCCCATTGACGTCGGTGACGGCCTTGAATTGAACTGCGTGCTGAAACGCGCTGGTGGGTGCGCCGTGGTGTTATCAGTGGGGTGTCGTCACCGCAACCAAGGCGTGACAGGTAGCTTCCCAACATCTGGTCACGGTGGATCTTTGTGACCTTCGGTCATGCCGCTCATGCCGCGTTAGATCTGGGGGAGTGTCCACTGGTGGCTCGCTCTTGGGCGACTTGAACGAGGCATTTCGGGGCACTATTGCACTCACTTTCCTCTAACGGGAGCTGGGGCATTCTCTCCTAACTGCAACTAGTCATTTTCTGTCGCTTGCATTGGACTGACAGTCTGCACAGACGCAAATCAGTGCGAGGAGACACAGTAGCCACTACTAACGAGCGTTACACCCGACCGAACGCGACATAGTTCGAGGTACCCGTTCTCACGCACGCCATCCCGTCGACGCTGATGCACACGCTCCCACCAACACCACGCAGACTGGAGCTTGTAGCCCAGCAAGCTGGGTAGCAGACTCTCCGAGACAGACAATTAGCAGGCAATCGGCAATTCGACACGGTCCTCCCCAGTTGGCCTCGACTGTCGCCTCTACAGTGCCAAATACAAGTGTCGCACGGTGTGTGACACGACTGAATAGTTGGCTGTGGCGCGTGGCGGAGGCGCTTGTGCTGTGGCGTGTGGCGTCGCGCATGCCTGCTGTGTCGGCTGGAATGGGATACTTTGTTGAGTGTGGCGGATGCCTTCGGAGGTCGGAGGATCCGTTTGGAGCTGGGTGGCTGGAGGCTGAGCGGGTGGCATCGTTGGTGGCCACGATTGCGCAGACAAGAGACAATAGAAGGCAGAGCCAAAATACACCGGCGACCGCAGACCACAGACGCGAGGCGGAGACAGGACACCTGTCTGCCGCGGAGGATCTCTCTGCGCTCCACAGGTCCGAGACTAAGACTGCATCCGAGACTGTGAGACGATGATCGGGGTCAGACAGTATGTAGAGAGCAGTAACATGAAATGTCCACTGATCGTTCCATTGTTCTCAACGCCGCGACGAGAACATACTGACCAAGTACCAGGAGAACAGCCACGAAAATTTGTGCGGGATTTCGAGGGGCGGGTGATGCAGCTTGATTCGGATGTCTTCTCAACTTGCCACTCTTGGCATCATTTCCAGCCACTCACGAGCTCACTGACTGCGGCCTCGTCAGACTGACTCCGAAGGCGGCGGTGCTGACGAGGACTAAGCGGTCCCAGCGACCGGTTAGCGGTTATGAACTGACGGTCTTTGCGGGTTTCAGTCACGACTCACTCGCACCAGTGGCGGTGCTCAGGAAGATATCCTCAGGGCGAGTGTGGCATGTGGCAGGAGATGTTTGTGAGTGGTCACCATCCAAGGGTCGAGTACTTCCGATGGTGGCTGGAGGGGGCGGTCTGTGCGCTCTGTGTGGCTCTGGTGTATCTGACCCTGGGCGCTTGCACGAGCCGCCGAGCGGTGTTCAATAGTGTGGCATGTGGCGTCCTATCGGCGGCGTCGAGTTGTTGGCGACGTGGGCGACGTGTATCAGTGCGAGTGTAAGTGCTCCGAAGAACATCCGACGGGCCCCGAGCTACCCCCAGTTGACGGTGCGCACGTCGTGCCGGGCTCCCGTTGTGTGTGCTCCGCTTACTGCTCTTGGCAGTGAGCTCAGTGGCCATGGGGCAGACTTCATGCCTCGGAAACTTCCGTCAACTCTCGGTGGCGGGTGGGAGGTCGTGTGTGGCGTAGGGTGTTTCGTGGCGGTGATGGCCCGAGTGCGTCGTCGGGACGAATTAGTCTCTCGGTGGGGTCTCATCTGTTCGTTGTCAGAGACTGGTGCCAACACAGCGATGGGGTTATTCGTCAAAGGAGGGGGGCGATGTTCGCCCTAGAGAAGATGTTTGACCCAGCTCGTCGGGCAGCCACGGTATGTATTGGACGTTTTCGTTGCTTGCCACCTCCTTGCCGATGGGTTAGTCACCAGACTACCTCAAAACCTAGAAGAATGTTCGCTGACATGTCTCGTGAGGATTGGTTCATAGTAGTAACCTGTCTCTGGAGTAATGTTCTGATTTGCATGATTTAATGTCCCATTAATTGGCTACGAGAGAGAATATTATATCTTTGAAAAGAACTTTGGCGATGTCCTGAACCTCGCTGCCATCGTCAGCGCAATTATTAACCATCACTCACCCCAACACGCCAAGATGCCACCAAAGATCTGGAAGCAAGCCATTGCCATGATCATTTTCTTGAACGAAGAGGCGTCGTAAATGGCGCCGCCGAGGGGGCCCGAAACGAGGTTGCCAGGTGCGTTGAAGAGGAGGAGAAGGCCGACGTTGCTGGCCAGCGCGGTTGGACCAAAGATGGTGACAACAATTTGGGGGAGGAGGGCGAGGAACCCCGGTGCGACGAGGCCATACACGGCAGCAAAGGCGATGGCCTGCCCGTATGTCGAAGCCGTCACCCAAATCGCAAATTGGGCGACGCCAGAGACGAGGAAGATAAGAATGTATGTGTTGATACACCCCATCCTATCCGCGAGGAAACCACACAGTGCACGCCCAACGCATACCGAGAATGCCATTACCGTCAGGGGCACGGTGAGCTGCATAGCAGAGAACGAAGGGAAGTGGGCGCTCATCCACTGCGACAGGAACGTGAACGGTGTCGAGTATCCCACGAGGCCGAAGAGGAGCGAGAGACCCACGGACCAGAATTCAGACGTGCCCAGGACCTCCTTGTTGAACGTCGGCCCGCGTGGTGCTGCAGCTTCGGGAGACGAGGGGCGGGTCCGGATTAACAGAATGGCGAGCAGCATTCCAGCGAGGTTGACGTGGGCCATGATGCTGTGTATCCGTCAACAACCTGTGCCTCGATCGACTCTGAAAAACCTACATTAATGTATACTTCAACCCCACCTGCGTAAGGAGTCGACGGACAATAAGCGTCGACACGCCACCGCCGATCCCCGCCCCGCCCGTCGTGATCCCACTCGCGAGGCCACGGTACTTGAAGAACCACTGTGAGGGGAGCGACATAAATAGTGGCACGGTCATGCCCTGCCCGGCGCCCAAGAGGACTCCCTGCGTCAGGATCGTGGACCATAGCGACTTGGAGAAGGCGGCGGAGAAGAGAGCAATCCAGCAGACAAATGCGCCGAATAGCATCAGGGGCTGGGTATCAGCACACTTGTCGCCCTCACTGCAATTGAGCCAGCTACAACACGAGCGAACAAATGATAATCACCTTGAAGCCAAGGCGGTCGCCGAGACGGCCGGAAATAAATGCAGTCGCACAGTACATGAAGCCCATTGTTGTGCCTGCCAACGATACGACGGCGGTATTGGCTTCTGGGAACACGTTCTGGGTGTAGTGCTGCTATGTCAGTCGATGTGGCAGTGTGGCAGGCCGACGGGAATCGGGGAGAACCCTGACATGGCTTGCGTTCCGTCATTCTGCACCGTTTGGACTAGAGTTGTCGGTGGCAGACGACGAGCTCATGCAACCTGCAATCCAATGTGATGGGAACCTTGTGGGCATGGACCAGCGACTGTGACCAGTATAATCTGGCTGTCTTCTCCCAGCACCGGTGCTTGCCCACATAGCCATGCCGCGCCCATTCTCGTGCTCACCTGCTGGAACACGCCATAGTTCATCCCCCACCCGTTCGTAAGGGCACAGAGTGTAGTGCAGCAAGCGACCACAACCCACCCGTAGCCTCCGTCGGGGTAGACGTGCTCGGCGGGGTCTTCTCCGCACTCGCTGCCTTGGTCGCACTTTTCGGGATCCAAGCAGCGTCGGCAATTTTCACAGCACACCTGGCCTCCACAGCAACATGAAGGGGCACACTTCTCGTCGTCCGATGCATCATCAGAACTTGGCGGGACTGGCTGGTGTTCTGGCGATTTGCGTTCCGGGGTACCCTCACCCCCATCAACACCCTTCTCCACAACGGCAGGCGACTTGCGACTTGCCTCGTCGCTCTTGTCGTCAACAAACACTTGGGTCGCCCGCGCCGCTGTCATGGACAGCCCTGCGGGTAACATCCCCACTGGGTGCTGGCTGCTCGCGCTGCTGCGTGCGCGAGCTGAGCGCTGGGAGTGTGCGGTGGCAATGCGCACGAGGGGACCACCCCCACCCGCAGACGCGGGATCGAAGACGGCGACGACATCGGGGACGGGTATGGGTGGTCGAGGAGACGGGGTCCTGGTCTGGCTTGGGCAAGTGTGTGGGTGGGTATGGGGAGGGTGATGCGGGCAAGGAGTGCGGGTCTTTGCATCTAAATGTCCGAGGGGACGGAAGGGTGCTGCAGGCGCGGGACAGAGTGTCGTCGTTGTGGACGTCACACTGTTAGAGCGCGCAAGCCCTTGCTCGGGAATCATGTTGGGCGGGCTGGCTTCCGAACCAGCTTGAGTATTGGGCATAGTATCGGAGACCTCTGAAGCAGCTATTGCAACTGTGGATGGTGGGGAGGTATACGTTTGTTCTGGCTCGGGCTGTGGGTCCGTGGCGATGGGCATCGCTTCACGATTAATACGTTCAGTAGCCATGGTTGATCGGTGGGGAACGTGGGATGTGTTGCGGTTGGGGGTTTGTGGGGAGTGCGAGCTGGTGGGACCATGAGTCTACGTGGGGCAGACAGTGGGACAGAGGTGTGAGGACAGTAGCAGTAAGCTCGACAAGACTGAGAAGAGCATATTTAACATATGAAGAGAGCACTCAGGACTGTCCAGATGTGGGCGTTTTGCAACTGGCGAGAATATGTCAGAGGCTGCGTTTTCCCACCTGGGAAGCGGACATGAGCGAGGCGAAAGACAAGAGGGAATAGGAGAAGAGGAAATACGCCGGAGGAAATGCTGCAGATCTTCGATGCACCACTCCAGTTCTATCGCTCATCCCCGCCGCCGCCACCCAGGACGGCGCAGCATCTGGGCCCACAGAGCCGCCTCACTGACCCGTCCGCGCCCACCGCCCACTCCTTCGCCACATATTCGTGGCCTTTTCGCTCCCCACCCCCTTCCACCTGTATCTGTGTGACCTCTGTATCCCTCCTCTTGCTAATGGTTGGGCCATGAAGGAAAAGCGTTGCAAAACAATTAGAGAACGAGTCAATCAACGCGTCACGTTTGGTGAGAGAAAGTAAATGTTGCAAAGAGTGTTGCAAATGAGTTCGGATTAGGCCGATTCTCCTCGTGGTCTCGGCCCTGCCCGATAGCTATTCTCATCGGGGCCGCCAGAGAATGACGGGCGACATATAGTTGAACCTGGGCATCGGGGAGGTCGGACCGGGGGTGGCGCATGAAGGAGGTACCAGTTACTACTTGATACCAGAGAGAGCACATGGTCGAACGTCAAGGTGGTCGTCGTCTGCGAGTTATCTGGCGGAACGGGCGTCGAGGGAGAGAGGCGTTTTTGACCACGTGACTCGGTCGCGACGAGAAAGCGTCCATTCCATCCATGACGTCACTGGCCAACTCACCTACTCAGCGGCAAACTTGGAATCTGTCTCAACCCTCACTCTCTCACCGTCGCTCCTCACTCTTCTCCATCCATCTCCATCCCTTCTCTGATCACAGTCAGCCTAAACTTCTGTCTAGTTGCAGCTCCTGCAGGGTCAATCGGAGCCACCAATGGTGCGTGTTTCTCAAAGCCATACCCACGCTGACATCAAGTCTTCCGACGGGGGTCCGTCCCTCTGCGTGCAGGTGTTCAGCATCCCGCACATCGTCGACGACATTGTCTCCTCCCTCCCGCGCGCGACCCAGGTCGTCTGCTTTCGCGTAAACCAGGCATTTTACCATGCAGCGGCGCGAGCGCTATACCACACGGTCGCGATCGACGGGGACAATGTGGCGTCGTTCTTCCGTGGCGTCCTCGGGGAAGATGTCGACGAGACCTTCGGATGCGGTATCCTTACGAGCACGGGCGAGTGCGACTACGTCGAGCGCAAGCAAGTCACAGCAGAGCTCGGGAGGTGGGATCATACGGACCCAGGCGTCAGTCCTCCAGAATACACTGGCTCAGAGGTGACCGAGAGGTGGGATGAGCCCACCATTTCCGTCGATCCTACGACCACCCGGAAAGGCCAGCTGCTCCGGAACGTCCGCGTCCTCAGCGTCGGGTCACACCACCGGTGTCATTGCTATGCACGTGCTTCGCACATTCGTCGCCTCCTTGCCAACGTCAAGATACTGCGTGTCGTACCGACTATCGTCGACGAATTTACACTGGACAATCTGTGTGACGACCCCTCGGATGTGTGTCCACTTGTCCGCAACGTCCCTGCGGGTAAAATCGTCATTCGAAACATCGATTACCGTGGGATGAAGCGTGTCGTTCCTCCAGAGCCTGACACATTCCGATGGGAAGGCGACAATGTCAATGAGATTGTCTACTTCTTTCCCACCGACGGGCGCCGCTACCACCGCCAGGACAATAATTACGCAAACGACATGGAGAGTATTGCCGAACATTACCATAACGTTCGCCATGTCAAGATTGTCTTCTTCCCTGACTGGGAAACATGGCACGGTCCCGATCCACTGAGCGTTGCGGAAAGGAAGCGGGACGAGGGCGAACACGGGGATGAAGACGAAAGCGACGAGCACCAAAATGACGACGAAGACGACGTTGAGGACGAAGAAGATAATGGAGACGAGGTTGAGGACGAGGACGAGGACGAGGACGAGGACGAGGACGAGGATGAGGATGAGGGCGATGAAGAGGAGGACGAGGAGGACGACGACGACGAGGACGAGGACGACGAGGACGAGGACGACGCGCGAGATGAGCTCCTGGTCAACCCCGACCCAGTCATTACGTGTCTCATTGAAATGGCTTGGAAGGCAAACGGCCCCAGGGCTTATATCGTCGACGGTCTTGACACCATGGACTTCGCTTGGGAGGGCGACTGGGTCGACTCGTATCAGGGCGAGTACGAAGGAACCATTGTTCAATTTGTCAAGGACCAAATTCGCAGCGAGACATTACGCACTGGCATGGTGGGCCCGGTTGTCGATGAAGTCATCCTGTACAGGACACGAGATGAGTATATGGCCGACTTTGGCGCCCGCATAGGCGAAGTGAACGCAACAGATCGGGACCCCAGCAAGCCTGTGCAGTTCGCATTTGCTCACAGCAACTACCGTTGGCATCTGTGGCTTGGCCTCGGTCACTACCTGCTTTTCGACTCTTGCGACGGATAAGACATTGGATAGCCGCCCGCTGCTGATAGATTCTTCAACTCCGACAGTGCAATTGTCCTTCCACAGCAAGATGATCGATCACCTAGCGATATTGTTTCGAGTCGCATGCCAAAGTGCTCATGCCAAAGTGCTCATGCCAAAATATGCCAAAGTGCTATCATGACAAGTTCAAACTCCTCATTGGTGACCAACCTGAAGACTTGTGCGATTGTCCCCAAATGGCGTTTCTGTCACCGCCGCATCCATTGTCTGTCAGCATGATTGACAACAGTTGATCAGAGTATCAGTTTGCGTTAGTTTCGCTGCGACACTACCAGGCCCTGCATATTCTAAGCGCTCGATACACGACGAG
Organism: Pascua sp. PH4015B; assembly: GCA_025502685.1. Classification (NCBI taxonomy): domain Eukaryota; kingdom Fungi; phylum Basidiomycota; class Tremellomycetes; order Trichosporonales; family Trichosporonaceae; genus Pascua; species Pascua sp. PH4015B. The sequence continues at coordinate 36,497 of JAMFRD010000038.1, forward strand.
AGGAAGTAGTGGTTGCTGCAGCGAGCGGCGGTTATGCCGAGGCCGCGGGCAGCCAGCTGGTAGGGGCGGAAGCAAATGCGGAACAAGGTCCGACCGGCATGTGAGGACTGCACGTGATGACGTCGCGTGCAACCACCTTCCTCGAGTACTCGAGTGTCACCCACCCTCCATGTCGCGCATAGCACATCGACTACTTCGCACTACTACAACTCGTCTGTTCACAACACGCATCACCCCATACAGACACATCTCCTTTCCTACCGCCAACTTCTCTTCCTCCTCCATTCTCTCCATCATGGCCCAGCAAAACCTCGTCGGCAAGGCGCCCTATCCCCAGGCCAAGGCCTTTGACGACCGCTTCCTCAAGGTCTCGGACATCCACAACATCCAGTGAGTACTAAGCGACACAGGTCAGGCTACGTCGTGGCAACACACACTCGGACACTGACAGGCAGCTTCTGGCAGGCGGGTAACCCGAACGGCAAGCCTGGTGCGTTGCCAACGTACAGAGCTTCAGCTACGCCAGCTCGGCGGACCTAAGCTGACCACCAGTAATCTTCCTCCACGGCGGACCTGGCGGCGGCACGTCGCTCACTGACTCGGTTTACTTTGACCCCGAGGTGTACCGCATCGTTTTCATCGACCAGCGTGGTGCGGGCAAGAGTGAGCCGTAAGTGTCACAGGCATCGGGTCGCCGTAGGTCATTCGGCTGTGGGCGGAGACATTACCGCCTCGGTTGAGCCTACAGACCCCATGGTATCGCCGTACTGCGACAAGGAAGGGCAGAGGGAAGAAGATGGGAGGAGGAGCCGAGGAAGGCGTTGAACTTGCACTTGTGAACCCCCTCAGCTGACATCAGAACCGCCGAGCTGCGCGAGAACACGACCTGGGACCTTGTCGCCGACATTGAGCGTGTGCGCGAAGAGCTCGGCATCGAGAAGTGGCTTGTGTTTGGCGGCTCATGGTAGGTCGAGCTATGGATTTCTGAGCTGCAGCTGACCCACAGGGGCTCGACGCTCTCGCTCGCCTACTCTCAGACCCACCCGGACCGCTGCGTCGCGCTCATCCTGCGCGGCATCTTCCTCCTGCGCCGCTCCGAGCTGGAGTGGTTCTACCAGGACGGTGCTAGTCGTGAGTCCGGGCCAGAAGCCACAGTGCCATGGTTACGCCCGGACCTTCCCCGCTGACTGCAGACATTTGGCCCGAGGCATGGGAGGGCTACGTCGCGCCGATCGCCGAGGAGGAACGCGGGGACTACATCAAGGCGTACTACAAGCTCCTGACCAACCCCGACGAGGCGCTCTCGCTCAAGGCCGCCAAGGCGTGGGCCACTTGGGAGGAGAGCACGTCCAAGCTCTTCCAGGACCCTGCGATGGTCGCGCTTGCGGACAACGATGCCAAGTGGGCCAGGTGAGTAATGGGCTGTCATGGTAATGATCGTACTGGCTGGTACGCTCCATTTGAGTTTGTGGTTTATCTCTTCCGACCGATCACTACTCACAACGATGGTCTTGGGATAACCGTGAAACATGACGAGACCCGTGCTCGACCGTCAAACCTTTGGGCATGGCGGGACCGGACAGTCCATCATGGTCTCCATCATATATCCTCAGCCACACTCTCACATTCCATCCTCGTGCGACGGTTCCTGTAACGCAGGCGTGCCTTCGAGTCGCACGTGCGATGATACCCCTGCTGCGCGAACTGCCTCACCCGACACGGACCCCTTATCCTGTCATGTGCGCTGACGTCAGGGCGTTTGCGAGCATCGAGTGCCACTACTTTGTCAACGGTGGCTTCTTCCCCGATGGCCACCTGATTACCAAGGAACAGCTGGACAAGATGTACGTTGTGACAGCCATTATCCGCGGTGCCTGCTGACGTGCAGCCGCCATCTTCCGATTGTTGTCGTCCAAGGACGCTACGACTGCGTTTGCCCAGTAAGTATTCGAGGTCCGAGAGCGTGACGTCAGGATTATTGCATCGTTGGCTAACTGGTAACCAGGCACGTTCTGCGCATGACCTCAAGAAGGCGTGGGGTGACAGTCTCCGCCTGCACGTGGTCGCCGACGCGGGTCACTCCGCGCAGGAGCCCGGTATTGCCCGTCTTCTCACTGCCGCCGCCGACGAGTTTGGTGCCACGCTCAAGTGGTAGAGTAGTGTCGTAGAGTGATACGGCCGTGGACGTGCGTGCGCGTTGGTTTGCATGTGGCTGCGCCTTATCGTGTAGATTGGCTGTAGATTGCCGTGGCGGGGGTAGCCTTGGCGGAAATTCTGGGTGAAATGGACAGGGTCAGGAAAGTGGAGGGGTCGAGGGCGACTGGGCGTTCCAGGTCCAGAACTTTCCAAGGGGCAAGACGCTTGGATTACCTGGATGGCGGAGATTGTGTTTAGAACATGGTGCGGGGGCTCACAAATTGATCGGGGCTGGAATCAGGTTAAGGCTGCGCCTGCGACGTAGGACTGCGAGATTGCGAAATGCAGTGTGGGGGCAGAACTGGGGTAACGGCTGGCCGAGAAGGCAGAAAGGCAAGAAGGCTGCCACCGGCCGAGCTAGGCCGAGGTACAGAGGGCGAATGCGTGCGCAGCGCTGAGTCGTCACCTCAGAACTGCGGCGGCGCAGGCATGTATGGCGCCAAGCCCTTGAAGCCCAATGTGCACGGTGCACACCAAGAGACACACGCAGTCTGTCGGACAGCCACGCAGTACAGATGCAGATCTGCATACACAAACACCGACTCGAACTGTCTAGTAGCCTGTAGCATGATCTGCCCGACCGGCCGTGTCGCCGCGTCCTCGGGGTAAACGCCGTCAGGGCCTCGGCGACAGTGCCGTTAACGCTGATTCTGAGTGGTGGGCATGCATGCATGTGCAGGTGCAGGTGACAGGGTGGGCCACGGTGCCTCCTTGTGCATTTTGTTCCTGTTGGCCTAATGGCCTCTTGTCCTGGCCTCCTGACCGACCCGGCCAACCCCAGCCCGACCCCGTACCCGCCCCCAACCCGTCCCCCGCCCCCTCCGTGGCCTCGACAAGCAGTCTCCGTCTCCGACTCGCACCCACGCCTTCGCCCTCTGCACATCTATTCTACTCCCACTCATCGCCACACTCTACACTGTCCTCTCCACCATTTGTCGACTGTTCGCGCCATGCCGGCCCTCTCGGCGCGGTCCCGATTTGGGTTTGGCCCAGGTCCCCTCCCCGTGGGCCCCAGCACGAGTACAATGACTAGTACCTCCACCCAGCAACAATCTCAAGTCCAATCTCAGTCACGTTCGTCGTCATGCTCGCCCCTGCCGTCGCCGCCCGAGTCGTCCACGAGCGCATCCCCGCCATCCCCAGCCTCCCATACGCACCCATTATCAGCGTCGCACTCGCGCAACGACCTCTTCACCACGAGCTGGGCTGTAGAACCTCCGCCCCCGCGCGCGCAGCCCGTCGCCCACTCTGCTGACCCCTCGTGGGCGGCGAGTGCGCTCGCCGCCGTCCGCCGCGCAAGAGGACATGGGTCGCGGCCAGGGACACCGCCGGGCGTAAACGATACGGACGTCCCCTCCCCCGAGTCACCCTCTCCCTTACCAGCTGCACCACCACAACAGCAGCACCCCCTCGCGCCGTCTCCGTTCCCCGCGACATCCCCAGAGGAACTCTCCGATATGCACTCACCCGCCCCGCCGGCCCTGCTGTACACCCAGACTACCCCCCGGCGCCCGCAGCCGCACACCGAGTCGCCCCAGCCCATACCTGTATTGTCTCCGACGCATTCTGACCAGGCCCCGCCGTCGCCTCCCCCGACGCCGCCGGGGAGCAAGACGTCGTCATTTTTTGCCTCTGCAGCTGCCGACACGCCGCCGCCCGCTCCGCGCCTTGCGTCGCTCGCGCCCACACCTCTGTCACTCTCCCGCGCGAGCAGTCTACGCGCCCGCGCCCTCCCTGCGCCGCACTCGGCGCCCGCGCGGCGGTCTTTAGACGTCGAGCCGCGCTCAAGTAAGAGTCTGAGCATTGACGTCTCGCCCACAGACTATCCCTATGCCTCGCCGACAAGGGCGGCGATAGCGGATACGGCCATGGCCCTCCCCATACGTTCTGACAGCTTTACGCTACCGGAAAACCTCTCTCCCCTGCACCAGAGCCCGTCTCTGCCTCCGTCTGCGCCATGGTCCCCGCCTCAGCCACCCGCGGCCGACGACATTGCGCTCCGCCTCTATCCCGAGCCAGCCTATCTTCTCGGCGAAGGGCGGTACGCGTCCGTCTACCTTGCCGCTTACAAGCGCGACCACGGCGCGAGCAGCACGTCGAACGGTGTGTCTAATGGGGTCGACGGGCGTGCCGAGCTCGCCCACGTCAAAGTGAACGCGGCCACATCGCCATCCTCTCCACTCGCACCGACGAGCTGCCCCGCCCCCGCCGCGTCCGGCACGGCGCCGTCGGGCTGGACGCTGTGCGCGGCCAAGCGCCTCGCCCCCGATCGCGAATCGCAGACAATGGGCCTCCGCGAGGCCTTCTTCCTCAACCGCCTCGGCGGCGCCCCCGCCCCGGGCGAACCTGGCGCGGGGCGCGTGTACGTCGTCAAGCTCATCGCCGTAAAGGAGGAAGACGCCCCGCGTCTTCCTCTCCCCCTCCCGGCGGCCGCGGTTACGCATACACGCAGCGTGTCCGACCTCGTGGACCCGCGCGGCGTCGACGCCGGCAGCGGCACCGTCAGCGCGTTAGCGCTGGGTGCAGCCAAGACAGGAGGCCGCCAGCGGAGTTCCACCATCTACGCGAATGGACGGAGCGAGGTTGCCCCAAATCCTGCACATCAGAGCACCAGCGCCGTCCCACCCCCCGTCCCCCGCCTCGTCCTCGTCCTCGAGCATGCGCCGCTCGGTACCCTCGACCGCCTCCTCCGCACGTCGCCGGGCCTCGTCGGCGCCCACCTCTGGGGCCGCTGGGCGCGCGAGAGCGCCGAAGCCCTCGCGTGGGTCCACGCGCGCGGCGTCGTGCATGCCGACGTCAAGCCGAACAATCTCCTGGTAAGTGCCAAGAACCGTGTTGTGAACTTTTGGCTGACGTGATCCCCGCTCTTGTCGACAATCGTCACATCTCTCATCTTCGCCGATGTCACTTTACGACTCCTCTATCTAGCTCACAAACGACCTGCACCTCCGCCTGTCCGACTTTGGCTCGTCCTTGCTGGTACACCCGTCACACCCGCCAACCGACGGCGTGGGCCTGGGGACATTACCCTTCTCGCCCCCCGAGCTCGTCGACCCGACGGCGCCGTTCTCCTTCCCCGTCGACATCTTTGCGCTTGGCGCCACGCTCTACCAGTGCATCACGGGCCGCGAGCCGTACCGTGGCTCGCGCCCGGTCGAAATGGTGCACCACGTGCGCAACGGCGGCCTGTGGGACTGGGAGGAGCGCGAGCGCCTCGCGCACATGGACACGGGGACGAGCACGCCGGCCCCGGCCTCGCCGTACCCGAGCGCGTGGCGTGGCGACCCGCTCGTGGCTGCCAGCGGCGCCGAGGTGCGCCGCGGCGGCTCGCTGCGTGTGCCTCACGTCAACCGCGCGCAAGCGCCCGGCGACACGTTGTCGCCAACGACGCCAGAGCACCGGGAACACCGTCTCAAGCGCGTCGGGTCCGCCGAGTCCCTCCAGGCCTCGGACGACGTGACGGGCCCCGCCGGCGCCGAGTCCCCGGCAGGCATCAAACTGTACGCGTCGTGGGCGCGCTCCAACGGCCGTCGGGACCGGGACCCCATCGCGCGTCTCCTCCGCGAAGACGACCACCACCCGAGCCCGCCCTCGAGCCCACTCCAACCACACACACCATCGCGCCACAGCTCCCTCCGCGACCGGGGCCGCGACGATTCACGCAACCGCCCAGCATCCCGCCCCATCTCGCGCGCCCCCTCGACCCGCTCCGCGCGCTCCGGAACAAGCACATCGCCCACATCCCGCTCCCTCCTCTCCCCGCCCCTGCCCGGCCTCTACCCCGTCGTCAGCGGCACGTCGGCCCGCTGGCCCACCGCCGACCGCGCACCGTACGCAGACGGCTCGCCCGCCATGTTCTTCCTCGCCGAGCCCGTGCGTGTCCCCGACGACGTCCGCGATGTCCTCCGCGCCATGCTCGAGCCCGCGCCAGAGGCGCGTCCCACCGCCGAACAGGTCGTGGGCGCCTGGGACACCCTGGGCGTCGGGATCGAGGACGACGAGGCCGTGGTCGTCTAACCCGCACGTGCGTCATGGGCACGTGCGACGACGTAATGTGTTTACGACCTACAAGTACGCGAGTCATACGAACGCGAGCCACACCTAGACACGGCCAAACGCAAACAGCACCGCAACGACGTCGAGGTTCGGTCTTCACCACACGTGATCCCCACAACCTCTCCCATTCTCATCTCTCATCCGCATCCCGTTCCTGTCGTCTGTCCCCCACACCATCCCCCATCCCCCACAGCCACATCGCACCCCCGCCCATGCCCATGTCCGATCCCTTGCCCATACCTAATCATTGCCACATTTGGTGTTGTATCCCCGCCAGAACATAGTCTAGTACAAGTATAAATCTCGACGATTGCAATGAATGCCATGCGAATGGAATGTACAGTAGCGTATGGTCTCGGCAGCGTGTGTGCAGTGTGACGATGTGGTTGTGGCGATGTGGCGATGTGGCGATGTGAAGTGGTCGTAGAGGCGAACACGCATCGATAGACGAGCCGGGCGGTGCAGGGCATCAACGTCGGCTATGGACGACGACGGGATTGCTTTGAACGCAGAGCGAGCTCGGGGATGAACGCAGAGGCCGACGTCGAGCCCAGGTAAGCAGAGACCGACGTCGTAGCCGGGATAGCCAGAGACCGACATCGTAGCCGGGATAGACGCGAATGAACGTCACCAGCAATGTTGTCCAAGTAAGCGAAGACAAGAGGGGCAAAGAAGAAAGGACGCCAAGCAGACCAACGACCGACGACGAGCACGGAAGGTGGAGACGAGCTCAGAAGCCGAAAATGTCGTCCATCGCATCCTTCTTCTTCTTCTTCTTCTTGTCCTTGCTCTTGCCCATGGCCTTGGCCCTGTCGGTAGACTTGGCCTCGCTGGTAGTCTTCGTCTTGTCCGTAGACTTGGCCACGCCCGCTGTTTTGGCCTGGTCGGTGGTCTTGGCCTTATCGGCGGCCTTGGCCCTGGGTGTATCGACCGAGCGGTCGGCGCCAAGGTCCTGAGAACTGCGCGGCTTGTCGCCTCGTCCTTCATCGCTGGCGTCCGCGCTGCCACCCTTGCCGGCAGGTGTGCGCTTCCCCTCCTTGCCCTCTTTGGCTTTACGCTTCTTCTCGCCCTTGTCCTTGCGCGCGATCGACGCGTCCGGGCTCCCGTTGTCGACGTGCTTGGCCTTCGTGGGACTTGGTGCGGCGTCGCTGTCGCGCTTGGCCTGTTTGGGTCTCGGAGCTGCGCCGACGTCCACGTCAATGACGGCAGAGGCAAGCTTGGTATCACCTCTTGGCGTCGAACTCGCACCACCATCCAGTTCCAAGCTCGAGGTCTTGCGCCGCTTCTTCCCGGCCAACCGGTCAACAGCGGCAGGTTTGGGTTTGGGCGACGCCAAGACCGTCGCGGGCGCACGTTCGACGCGTTCGCCCAGCTCGACTGCGCGCTCGATGCGTTCTCCCAGTGCGTCTGCCGTCCCCACATGGCCCATCTGGCGAGCGCCAGTTGGTATCTCCGGTTGGGCAGCACGCAACTTCTGCAGCACCCCTGCGTCGGACGGGAATGCGATCAGCGCAGCCGTATCCAGCCCCAACGCCGTGACGAGGCCGAGCGACACGGCGAGGAGGCGCGCGTACGAGGCCAGGAGGAGGGTGTGGAGAGGGACAAAGTGGTGGAGTGTGAGGATGCGGTTGGACGCGAGGGATGCGACGAGGAGGGCGGGGATGAGCTGGGGTTAGTGGTCTGGTGGCGGTACATCAGATGATCAGATTGGGGGAGCAAGCAGATGAGCAGATAGAGGGGACGCCGACCACGAACGACGATTCTGAGGACGGTTGGGAAGGTCAAAGTTGATGAACTCACCGTCTGCACAAGCTTCCCCAACCTGGGATCGGCTAGCGGTACCGGCGTACTTGACCCCGAGGCAGCTGCACTCCCCCCATCCCCCACACCACCCTGCTTCGGCCCAAGGGCACGCAACACCCCGCGCGATAGCCGGAGGACATGCTGCAGGTGCCGAAGAAACGGCTGGGCGCGGTGCTGTGCCCGCGAGCGCGTGTAGAGTGTGCCGAGGAGCGCCGTCTCGGCGGAGAGGTGGAAATGGGTGCTTGAGTGCGGGCGCAGGGGTGGGAGGTGTGGTGTGCCTTGCATTGTGCGGGGGAGATGGACGAGAGGTAGGAGGAGGATTTTGTTGTTGAGAGTGGTAGGCTTGGCGTGGATGGAAGGTGTTTCTGAAAATGGCTTTGGGTGGCGGCCGTGCCTGGATTGTCGTCATTCCCTCCCTCCGCGTTGTGTGTCCGCAATGTTCGCTTAAGTGCGAGCAACGGTCCAGACTTGGAATGAGTCATCAGCCTCGATAATGGCAACAACAGCATCTGCTGCTGACACACGACCACGCGCCTTAAAGACCACACCGCTACTCGCAAACTCTGTCATTCTTCACCTCTGTACGCCTACTAACCACCATGACAGCACTCACGCGCATCGCCTTTCTGTACCCAGGCTCGATGGGCTCGTCGCTCGCGGCCCGGCTGCACGCGCGCTCCCCGTCCCTCCGCCTCCTGACGTCGATTACGGGGCGGTCAGATGCGACACTCGCGCGGGCCACGGCCGCGGGGCTGGTGGACGTGCCGCTCGGGGACCTAGTCGACGAGGCGGACATTATCATATCCATCCTGCCGCCGTCCGCCGCGCTCGACCTCGCCAAGACGATCCGCACCCTCTTAACTGAACGTCCACGTACATCCGCGCCAATCTACATTGACGCCAACGCCGTCAACCCCTCGACCATGGTGGAGATCGCACACGCGCTCGGCCCAGACATCCCCCTCATCGACGGCTGTGTCATTGGCGCAGTCGCAAAGGGCGACTGGGTGCCACGGCTCTACCTCGCCTCCGACGACAAGTGGGCGTCCCAACTCAAGCAGGCCGCGGACACCCTCGCCGCCAACGACGGGCTCAACGTCCATGTCATGGAAGGTGCGGGCGCCGGGGCTGCAAGCGCCCTCAAGATGGCGTATGGCGGACTCGCGAAGGGGTATACTGGTCTCGGGGCGGCGCTTATCCTGTGTAAGTGTCAAGTGGGACCGGCTTGCTTAGCACGACGATGTAATCCCTGTCTGGTCGGCCCAATATCATGGGCTCTTTATTGACCATATGGGCTTGAGTTTGGCTAGGGTCAGATAATGTGGGATACTAGCTGACTCGTAGCGGCCAACGCACACTCGCCGGGCACGGCGCGCGCGTTCCTCGAGGAGATGGCATATTCTCAACCAGACAAGCTATGGGGACTGTGCGGCGGACTTGAGCACATGATTCCCAACGCGTACCGGGTGAGTTGACGGTCCGAGATGAGCAACAAGTGACGAGCGAATGTGCTGACGGATACCAGTTTGCAGGCGAGATGGAGCAAGTATCAGACTTTATCACCTCGTCACTCTCCGGCAACGCGGGGGCGACTACCCAACATACTGGGGAGGCAGAACCAACCTCTGCAACATCGAGCAAGCCCGACCGCAGCCCTGGAGACATTCATAACGGCCTGGCGTCGCTGTTCGAGCGCATCGCTGCTGACCTCCGTGCGACTGGTCGTGCGGTCGGCGGTGCCGCCGACGGTCCCCAGGGGGACGCGGCAGAGGTGGACGCGTTGCAGAGGTGGGCAAAGGATGGGAGGCAGGTGTTGCAGGATAAAGGGTACCAGGCGCGAAAGTGAGCTCGGCGCCAAGGGACCTCCGTGCCAAGTCGACTCGGTGCCAAGTGAACTGGTCGCGTGGGGGATGATGCAACTGTTGAGTGCAAATGATACGGGGCGCTGTAGTCGTGCAGTGTCTCCGACACCGATTTACATGCTAGGCCTACCAGGGAACGCCTCAGACGGATCTGACGGGAACAAGAGGACGTGTCGGTTCGGTCTCCCAAAGCTAGTGGTAATCTACCACTTCTGTAACGTGGCAACTGCACCTCCTCGTCAGCTCGGTGTTTGCTCCAAGTATAGTAGTTGTTCCTGTTGTTCCTCGTCCCATCGATCTCTCCGTCGGACATGTCCCAATGACCATGGCAATGTTCATCCACGTTCCGCTTGTGGAAGTCGCTTCGACAACACCGTTGATGGCAAGCAAGCCCGCCAATGCCAACTCTACTGGCCGAGGCAAAGCCACAAACCGTCCAGCCGCGGGTGACGATGGTGGTACCTGGAACGTGGGGTGGGGGTGGGATGCATGGGTCAGGGGGGTAGGTTACCCAGATGCCGACATTGATTGAGACTGCTTCCCGCTTCCTCGCTGGCAACCCCTGGATGTATGGCCCGGCATGCCCCGTTTTAAACGCTATGTGCAACGAAGTGACCGCACTGCACTGCAACTGAACTGAACTGAAATGCACTGCCTGCAGCTGGGTTGCAGGTACCTCCCGCCGATGCCAGATGCGACGAACGGCAGGTACAGTTCAGTAGTTTATCCAAGCTCGCTGGCTCTCTCACCACATTTCGCGCATTCGCCGCTCGTGTTCTTCTTCATCCCTCTTGCACGCACTCGCCCATCCCCCAACTCCTACCTCGCTGCACTCGAGCTCAGTACTCTGCCTGCCTCGCGTCCATCGACCACTACCCGGTTCCCAGTACCCAGTCGCCTCGCGCCACCGCAGCTCGTCTCCGCGTCTGTCCCGCGTCGCCGGCATCGCGACGCGTAAAGTTTGAGCGCCAGGCGTCTGCGTGTGTATGCGCACCATGGACTCGAACGGTGAGTCCGAGTCCGAGGCTTGGTCTCGAAGTGTATGAGTTGTGGAGTAGATGAGGTGTTGCCATTCGATGTCGATCGCTCGCGTGCGTGCTCATGTCGCGTGGGATCCATGCAATGCACATGTAGCCGTGCATAGGCATGACTCATGGAGTCTTTTCTTTGGTTGATCCAGAGAGCCTCTCATCATCATGCTTGAATCCCGAACAACGGGAGCCTACTCGCCTACTCCCAAGTCGCGTCCTGCTACAGTAGTTGCCTACGCGCACCTACCACTCTTGGCAGATGGAGGTCTGAGCACGCGCCTAGCCACTCGCTGCACTCCTGCAGCCACTAGCCGCGAATGAGGCGTCTGGTTTGGCGCGTCTTGCGTCGCAGATGTCCATCTTTCCGAGGAGAGGCGTCAGAGGCGTCGAGGGCAGCTCGAGTCCGCTCGTGGCTCGTGGCCAATTCGGCCCTGTGGTGCACCGGCGGTGACCTGCGTACTCTCCGTCTGTCCTGTCCTGTCCTCGTCCCGCCCCGCCCCTATTGCACCGGTGCACCAGTCTAGTCTGTGAAACGAACGCACTGACCACCGCGCTACACGTCCCATAATCCTTGTCCGCCTCATCCTATCCACACTCGTCCATTGTCCCCATCCATCCCCTCGACTCCGGCTCGCCGCCCCCCTACTCCTTTTTGCCCACCGTCCTTGCTCTTGTGATCTCCTGGATCGCCTGGATGGCATGTCGACACGCGACTCGCCCCGTGGCTCATCGCGCTCCCCTCGCCCTGGCCCCTCCCTCCTCCCCTCCCCTACCTTTGCCTCCTTTCCATCCACATCGTCCTCGACACCGCCCTCGTCCCCAGGCCGGCAACGCAGCTCTCTTCCTGGATCGTCGACATTCCGCCGCTTGCCGACCCTCACGCGCTCGCCCTTTCGACGCACTGACAAGCACTGGGCACACCCGCCAGACCAGCAGCAACAGTTGCAGCAACATCAGCAGCAGCAACAACAGCAGCAGCAAGAATCAGCAGCCGCACGCGTCTCCACTTTCCCGTCCCTAGCGCGCGTCGTCGTCGACGACACGTCGCTCTCGTCTGCGCTGTTTGGCTCGCCCATCCCAGAGGACGCGTCCTCGCCGCCAACAGCCAGCACAACCACCTCGACCTTGACCACCAGCACCAATAGTCCGAGCACCGCCGGTGGTCTGCGCACCAATACCAATACCAGCCTTACGAGCCCTGGCGCACCCGTTGGCAGTAGTAGTGTTACCAGTCCCAGCAGTGCGGCGTCGGACGTTTCATCTCCACAACAGCCCATCCCTGTCGCACCCACCCCTACACCCTCAGGAGCATCAGCACCACAAGCAGCAGCAGCAGCAAGTGGCCTGTATCCATCCCTCTCGCCCGCTTCGCCTTTTGCATACAAGCAGTCGACGCGCGGAATTCCTATGCCTTCCCATCCTCCTCCTCACTTGTCCCATTCGACTCATTCATCCCATCCATCCCCACTACCGGCTGTTGGCTCGTCTCCTTCCAACGCATCTGGATTTGACCTGGAACCGATTACGTACCCGGCCCATTTGGCTCAAACGCGTGCCCCTCCTCCTCCGCCTCCCACGGACAACGCGCGCATTGCATCCTCGGGCACCCCGCCTCCTCCCGCCGCTACCCATCAATCCTCGGTGGGAATACCTCCAGCAGCGGGATCCGAACGATCAGTGTCGGGCGGTACATCTCTCAGTGCATCCCCAGTCGGCGGCAGCGGTGGAGGCGGTGGTGGTGCGACTACTACTGGCTCGTCGTCGGGAGTGGCTGCCACATCACCGGGTACGGCATCGTCGACGCCGGCCGCGCCCATTGTGCCCGCGCGATCGGCTCATCGGTACCACCGTGACTTTACTACGCTAGGGACTAGCCCGGCCGCTCTCGTCTCTGCCATGAACCTCGCAACGCATTCCCTCCCATCCAACACTACATCCGTAACATCCACCACCACAAACACGCCCATTGCTGTCAATAACACGCCAAACCCTACCCCGTCGACTGCTATGCAGTCCACCCCCTCCTTTGGCCATCTAGGCCACGCGGCGGCTCACGTAAACGGCACTCTTGGCACACCATCCATCCCCCAACAACAACCATCCTCCCAATCCCTCCCACCAGTGACACCCAGCGCCTCAACAGCAGCCGCCGCCAACAACTCTCCCCGTGACCCTCCAGGCTCAGTCCCTGCCTTGCCCCAATCCTCGGCTCCGGGCACGCGCCGACCATCGGGATCTGGCAGCCGCAAACCGTCCGTCTCAACACAACGACGCGACAAGGATGACCCAGACAGCACTGAAGAGTCCAAACAACGCCGCCAGAACCCAGATGGCACGTCAACACGCGTGCGTCGCCCACCAAAGGCTCGAGAGCGCGATGCAGGTGGCCCCAGCGCAGAGAACGGCGACGACCAACTCTTGACACCCATCCTCCCCAACTCAAAGGTTGGACGCGCGCCAGCAAGTGCCATGTACTTTTCCCCTGTCGCCGCTCACGGCCGTCCGCCGGCACAGGCGTTGCGCGCGCACACTGGCACACTCGTCGGCGATCGCATTTGGTTCCTTGGCGGTGTGGATGCACGCTCGTGCTGGCGTGGAGTCGCGTCGTTTGACACCGAATCACTCCAGTGGTCTACGGTCGAGACGCACGGCGAGGCACTCCCGCCTCTACGCGCACATACGACCACCCTTGTCGGCGACCAGCTCTACATCTTTGGTGGCGGCGACGGCCCGACCTACTCGAACGACGTGTGGGTGTTTGACACCACCACGCACCGATTCTCCCGTCCCGTCATTGCGACCGCGCGCGCCAGCTTGCCCCCTCCCCGCCGCGCGCACACCACTGTCCTCTACCGCAACTTCCTCGTTGTGTTTGGCGGAGGCAACGGGCAGGCCGCGCTGAACGATGTCTGGGCGCTCGACGTCTCAGATCCAAACCGCCTCACTTGGCACGAATGGAGGACCCGCGGCGATGTCCCACAGAAAAAGGGATACCACACGGCCAACCTCATCGGCGACAAGATGGTTGTGTTTGGCGGAAGCGACGGCCATGCCAGCTTTGCTGACGTCCATGTGTTGAATCTGCGTGAGTACGGATAGGCCTAGAACGCTGGGTTGCGCTGTGGATCTGTGTGTGGGGGCCGAGTACTGCCCGAGGCCGTTCTGGTCCTCGACAGGCCTCGCGTCCTGCACTAAGAGGAGCGTTGCGAGAACACAACGGCCGAATGCGAAGCTAGCATCAGTTTCGCCCCTTGCTACTGAGCGCGTTCCTAGCCTTGGCGCAACGACTCTATTCTCCCCAATGGCATGCGCTGACACTCAGAAACCCTAACGTGGACGCTTATCGACACCGAGATCAAGCACAACCGCCTGTCGCACACGGCAACGCAGGTCGGCTCGTACCTCTTTGTGATCGGTGGACACAACGGGCAGACGTACGCGCAGGACGTCCTGTTGTTCAACCTCGTCACACTCGCATGGGAATCCAAACTCCCGAAAGGTGTTTCGCCCCCAGGGCGCGGCTACCACGTCGCTGTTCTCCACGACGCGCGCATTTTCATCTCGGGCGGCTACAACGGTGTCTCTGTGTTTGACGACCTCTGGGCTTTGGATCTCGGTGCCGGCGCATACCTGCCTCAGGTGGTGAGTACGGAGCAGGCATGTGGCAGAGATGGTGGTTTTGGACCAGGACAGCGTCCGTCACGGCATGTTGGAGGAAAGGGTCATGATCATGTGGACAGCAGAGGACGGTGCAGGGATGTCTGCGCTCAGTCCTATGTGCCAACACCAGGGCGCGACGTTGATGTATGCCTCGCTCGCGCCCAGCATCCTCGCGGCACTTTGCTAACGCCCAGACCACGTTCGAAGTCGACGAGACGGCCGATCACCTGCACGCGCCACCAGTACCGGCGAAGAATGGCTCGGCGAACCGGATCTGATCTAGCTGGATCTGATAGACGGGGATACCTTGTGGCTCTCTTTCTGTGATACCTGGGACCCGGCTCACTCTAGACCTCTGGACTCTTGAGCAGTGTCGGTGTGCTGTGCGCCTCGCGCTTCTCGAGGGCTCGAGCACTGGAGGCGAGTCGAGATGCTTCTCGTGGAAGCAATTAACTGAAACGATCGTTTGTTGGTGTACAGACCTACTCTCTACTATTACCCTCGTATCGACTACCCTTTATTTTACCCGTCGCGTCTAGTAGTACCCCCTCTATGCATACGTGCTTTCCACTTGGTCGTGTGGTACAATACAGGCTGGGAAGTGAATATGTGAATGAGTGAATGGAGGTCCACGTCGTACGTCGTAGTGGTACAAGTTTGTAATAGTGCGTCCTGTCATGGGTTGGGCTTGTTGGGCTCAGATTCGAGACACGGGTCGCAGTCACAACGGATGACGCCAAGGCTCGTCTTATCTGTCCACAGCTGCGCCAGTACTTCAAGTACGAGCTCGGATTTCAAGCTCGACTGCTATTCACCCCGGCATGCATTCAGCCTTTCCTCACTCGTTGCATTCTCCTCCTGCTTGCACAGTATTGCTCGGTCTGCGGTTGCTCGGTTGTTAGCTCTCCCCGTTCGGTAAATTTCGGTCCCGATGTGTAGGCTCTGGCTTTGGAGACGCCACTGCCTTGTGCCACCGACCTCCTCTGCGTCATCGACCTAGCACTCTGTCGCAATTCCCAATCAAAGCAGCACCAAAGGGACGCACTCAGCAGTTGGTAGAACAATCTCTCTAGCTCGCCAAACTCGTTGATCTCGTTCACCTCATCGACCTCTCTCACTCTCTTTGTTCCTTGTCCCTCTTCGTCTCCACTCCCCGTCACAGCCTTGTCTTCCGTACGAGCCGTACCGGCAGTGTCGATTTCGTCACTGTCGACCCATCCACCCAACCCTGCTGTCGCCTCGGCCAACTCCACCTCCACCCCGAAACCTCCACTTGTCCCGGCCCTGCGAACGCCGCACCTGCGGCCAGCCACATCGGGCTCGAGAGAGAGAGAGACAGTCTGTGCCTCGTGACTGGTGCTCTCGTCTTGCACATCTACCTGCATCAGGCCGTCGTGTGTCTGTCGAGTTGTCTCTCTCGCTGTTGGACATTCTCACCACACAAGTCGTCTCGCACCGCATCCGTCCTCGTTTGCTCGGCTGTTGCTGCCTCCACCAGCAGCCACCCCCTGCCTGCACCCTCCCGCGCCACCCGGTTTGGCATTTGTGCTAGGTGCTCGCAGTCACTTTCCGCATTCATTCAACACTCGCCTGCTCGCTTGCTCGCTTGCCTTTGCGCTCGCCCCCCTCGCCCCCCTCTTGTCCGTGTCGCTCCCCACGGCACGCAATAGAGCACACGCGACGTTACGGGTGATAGGACCACGCACAGCACAAAGCAGCTAGCGGACATTGGCATCCCCCACCCATTGTTCTGCCACCGACCTACCTACCTCGCTATTGTGCAACGTTCCTCCGCACGCGGAAACACACAAGACGCATTCATTCATCACACTTTGTGATTGCTCCCTGACTGGTGACCATCATCGCCGCAACCCCCCCCCCCCCCAAACGGCGAGCATCACCGAGGCCGACGTATAAAGGGTGGTTTTCCACTCGGCACTCGCTACTCGGTATCCCACACCATCTTCGTCACCCTTCCTTTCCACCCACTCCACTCCACTCCCCACTCCCACACCCACCGTCACTCGGACCGACTGTCACAACTCTCACTCCCACAGGCGCCAGACCACTGAAGACGGTGCCCACGCCACCCACTGCATACCACCCTCGTGCGCGAGCCGCACCACTGGGTGCCCGCCCGGCACCATGTCGACGTTCAATTCAACATTGGATATGGATATCGCCCGTTTCAACTCGCTCTATGACGACGCGACCTATGCCGACGCTCCTCCTCGGACAGACAACGTCGGCGTCGACTACGACATGATGTCGGCGATTATGTCGACCTACTCTTCCCCTGCATCTGGCTTGGCGCCGTCGACGTCGGGTCGCGCTTCCGAGTCACCCACCACATCCATATCGTCTACCGAGGACGTCTCGTTCCACACCGCTCCCACTTCTCCAGGTCGGCGCAGTCCTCTTTCTCCTCTGGCTTCACCCCCCATCCCCTCTACAGCCACACTGCACCCGCCCGACCACCACATTTACGGAACGCGGGCCTCATTTGAGACCACTGGCAGCGACCGTCACCAGAACGTGCACAGCCGTGACATCACCGCACCGACCCAGCTTTCCATGCTTCCTGGCGCCCAAACCAACGCTCGTGGCACTTTGGTCACCGGCGGTGCAACTACTCGTCCCACCTTCTCTGGCAGGACCGACACGAGCAGTGTTCCCGCACCGCAAACCCCTCGCCATTCCTCCACAGGACGCAAACGCCCCGACGGTCCAGCAGCCGCAGAATCCGGCCCACATGCTGGGCCCAAGCGTCGCGCCTCCCCACCAGCGACAATGTCCCCGAACCATTCCTCGAGCGGGAGTCGCTCGTATGCAGGCGGCTCTGGCCAGGTTGCCCACTCTGCACACCCACAGGTGCTCACTGCAGCTCGTCCCCGCGAGCCGCGTGTGGGCCAACACGGTCGCAACCATCAGCGCTTCTTGGAATTGACCACACAAACGACGGAGGACCCCTCGGACGCCTCGCCCCCGACGCCTCCCTTTGGGTGGGGACTGGGTCAGCTCGGGCACCCGTCGGCGTACTCGACCAGTTCTTCCGCCACGTTGCGCGAGTCTACCCGCTCAGAGGACCGCCAAACGCCCAACCACGCACCGCCCTTCCGGTCTAGTCTTTTGACTATGCCTCCGCTCAGGCCCTTTCCGCTCGAGTTTGGTGGATCAAGCGGCTCCGACACATCCAACGAGCGGAGCTCGACAATGTCAAGTGCGTATAGCTCCGCGTTCGCCTATACGGACCTGAGCACAGCAACACCCATGGACGTGGACGAGCCTCTCAGCCTGCCCGCTCCAGCTGCCTATGGACGAACTGGACCCAGCGCTTCTGTTTTGCGTGAATCGGCGACCGGTTCGTCCTCGAACATGGCCACGTATCAGACGGGCCAGACGGCACCCACCAGCACGTTGCGTACCCTTCCGGCATTTGGTCTGGTTGACCGATACCCCCTGCCGCCCAACCGGTGGGGCACCAACCACAACAACATGCTTGAGGACTATCTCAACATCGTTCCCCCCCCAAACTCCTCGTCCGACAGCAACCCCGAACGCACGCGCCCGGACACCAACCACAACAACATGCTTGAGGACTATCTCAACATCGCTCGCCCCCCAAACTCCTCGTCCGACAGCAACCCCGAACGCACGCGCCCGGACACGTTAGTCGACCGCCGCTTACCGGTCCCTCATGTGGACGATTGGTCTGCCCCCTCCGAGTTTAACAGGAGTGGGGATGACTCTGTCGAGAGTGACCTGGGACCCGTTCCGCACTTCCGTCGCGTCTTCGCGTCCAACCCGAACGCTTCGCGCTTATGGGAGCCGAGCGAGTTCCCGTTTCCCCCAGAGTCCGCGAGCCGCCTGTCTCTGGACGCAGAAGACAACAGCAACAACGACGCCGCTCGGTCGCGTGTCCGTGCCCGTACCGACGCCAGTGCGGTCCGTAACCGGACTGCCACTCGTACCCGTTCCCGCTCACCCGAGCGTGTCGCCTCCACCCCTTCCAGCGCCGCGGGATCTGCACCTCCAACGGCCCCGCCCTCTCCACCGCGTGCTGCTGCCGAAGCGAATGGAGTGGAGTTCGACGAGTTTGAGCGCGACATCACCCGCCGCCTACTGCGCCAACGACGGATTCTCCAGGATGAGGACGCGCAGCTGTCGCAGCACGCTACCCGTCTTGGCCAGGAGTGGAGGTCCTCGACCAACCCCGTGCCAGGCGCGGCAACGCGCTCGTCAAGCTTCCTGTCCGTCGGCCAAGGGTCCACTACCACCGATGACCACCTGCTCCCAACCGACAATGCACGCGTTGGATCGTTGCCCAGCCGTCATTCCGACTCGGAGACCCTAGAAGCCTCGATCCGCGCGTACGCCGACGGCGCTTCGCTCGAGACCGTGACTCGTGCCTACCTTGCTGCCAACGGTACAAACACTGGAATCTCCCGTGACGCCGCTGCAGCATCAGACACCCTCTACCCATCGTTCGCCAGCCGCAACGATCCCGAAAGTCGAGCTGCAGCCCGCGCGCGCTTCCGCGCGGCCTTAGGAGAGGCGGGCTTTGGCAGTGCTGGCTTCAGCAATGCTGCACCGGCTCCGACAACGCAGGTAGCTGACGGCGGTTCGAGCTTTACTCGCCACTCTCCCTTACGTGCTGGCATGGATAATGGCCCACCCAGGACACCGTCCGAGGTTCGTCGCCGTGTCTCCCTGGCGGCAGGCCGTCCCGGCATCGCCTCATCCACTCGGGCGGCGGTCCCATCCACTCGGACCACGACCCCGAGCTCGGTATCAGCTTCCACTTCTGCCTCATCGTCGGGCATGTCCTCTGGCTCAATGTTCTGGAGCCTTATGGACCCAGTCAACCTCTACGAACACACCCAAGCCACAGAGCGCGAGCCTACGCGTAACACCTGGGGCACCCGCGTCCTTCCAGTGGACACTGCAGACAACTTTGACGCGACGCGCCCACTTGACCCCGGCGGCGCACCGCGCCACCGGCTGGACTATGAGCACGTCCGGCGTCACCGTGCTGCCTCTACTGCCAACACAGACCCCTCTGCGTCGAGCGCGAACCCACCCCCGGCAGCGGTTGCAGTAACCCCCGGGCAGCTCTCTCGCACACAGACCCGGCCACCTTCGGAGCAGCGACTTACGCTGCACCGCCGCCTGGAGCGCATTCGCCAACTTCAGAACGAGTCGCAGACGTTGACGCGCGAGTTGGCTCAGCTCTCACAGTCCTCGTTGTCAACCCCTCGAGTCAACGGCCCCAGCACCACGTCTGGTTCCTCATCGACTGCCTCTGTGAACTCTGCAACTTCCCGTCCCTCGAACGCGTCTGCAGCCCCCACGGCGCCGTTCACCTCGACGCCGTCTGCGTCGTCGGCTCACTCTCATACTGCCATGTCCTCCTCGGCTGCCTCTCGTCCGTCCCTTAGCAGTATGGAAGTCGAGCATGAGCGCATTTTCCAACGTTCCCCACCACTCACGCCACGTTCCCGTGCCTATCGGGAGACGTCCGAGGCGACCTCGGCGGCCATTCAGTACCTTCAAGACCATCGCCGCATCGAGGCTGCTCGTCTATCCATTGAGACCCGAAACGAACGCCGCAATGAGCTTCGGGCCCAGCGCGAGACACTTAGCGCGAGGCTGGACGCGATTGAGAATGGGCTTTTCCCACGGCTAGGTGACGAGGAGATGGGTCTTTTGGACCTGGTGCGCTCTGTCTCCGGTACCATGGACGCATCCTCGGCGTCCCGCGTGGCTGTGGCGAGCCTTTGGGGTGACCGACCGCTGTCGCGTGTGGTTGAACCACGCGCCCCAGACTTGCAATCTCTCATGAAGATTACGCCCAACATGTCCGCCGCCGCGCGTGAGAATGCCATCCGCAACATCTTCCGCTTCGTCCCGCACCTGGCCGTGACTCGTCGCCGCGACCTCGCCAAAAAGCCTGTTGCTACGCGCCGCTGTTCGTACCAAGAGCTCAACGACGACGATGTCGAGAAGGACGAGTGCTGTGCCGTGTGCCAGGACGACTACACCCCAGAGGACACAATCGCCGTTACCGCCTGCAAGCACATGTACCATGCTTCGTGTCTCGACGTGAGTACCTCAGCGTGGCTGGGTTGGAGCTGGGAGGAGACTCTGTCCTGTCGTGGGATGACCACCTTCACAACGCCTACCATTTCACGTAACCCTGTTCAGGCGCTAACATTCAGACATGGCATGAAACACCGGCCGCTTCGACATGCCCGATGTGCCGTCGCGACCTTGCCGTCCTCGCATACCTCGCCCAATCGCTCCCCGAGGGTGCGACAGCTGCTTGCGATCTCTGGATGAATGCGCGTGCCGAGCAGTACCGCGCTCCCAGCCTCAACACTCTGTTTGGCCTCTAGGCGATCCGCTCCACGATCATGTCCTGTGGCGTCGAGGCGACATTGGCATCGCACCCAGCCTCCACGGCCCCACGAACGGCGCCGTACCTCTGTCTCAGTTCTCCCACAACCGAAGTGCTCCCTCCCCACCGTCCAGTTTCAACACATGATCATTTCCCACCACCACCCTAATCCCACGAGGTTACGCTCGCCTTCTCCACTACCACCAGCAAGGCTACACACGCTGCCTCCATCCCAGTCGATACCCCCACCGCCCAACCTCAACCACCCACAAACCACAAACTCAAGAAACCTCAAGACCCACAGCCACCGTTGCATGTGCTGGGATGTCGCTTCCGTTGTTGTCTGGACTATGCCTATTTTGATTGTAGCTACGATGTATGACGTGCCAATCAGAGGAGCGTGGACGAGCAACGGCTGCTGCTGTTGTGACCCAAGTTCCCTTGTTCAGTCATTACTGATCATCTTAACGTTAGCGCGCGCTTCGTAAGAATCGACGTCACACATAGCTCGTCGTCATGTCCCACGTCCCACTTCCTTCCATATCGAGAGTTTCAGCCCCTCACACCGAAGCAAGAGCGAGCAGTTGTCATCCGCGGCGCTTGGCAACCGAGTACCCAGTTTGGAGATCTTGAGCTCTACCTCTCCCCACAGCGGAGATGATTGACACCAGTACAGTACACTCATGACTTCATCTCCATTGCCCCTGTGGAGCACCGTGTGGACTCCACCCAGTACCGAGTCCCGAGTCATGCAAATAAGACAGAGTCTGGCTCCAAGCTACACGCTGGCAGTGACAAACAGAACTCGGGGACAACTCACATGGATCTCGCATTCTGGTACAGCGATAAATGCGCGGGCACACGGCTCGAATGCCAACAACTCTGGCGCTAGCGCCACGGTGGACGGTAGGAATAAGACGACGCCCACACGGCAGCAACACGTGCAACCAAGCAGCTCTGGAAGTTGGGCTACCGCAAGCTGGCATCTGTAAACGAGTACGCTCCCTCGTATTCCACCCCAGTGGGAGAAGTACGTACAGGTACGTCCAAAAAGTCTAGACTGCCACTCCGAGTAGTGGCACGCAGCTTCAGACAATACCAATCCAAATCAGTACACAAAGTCGCCGACCACCTCCTCCCAACTCGAGTTGATGTTCGACCATCTCGACGGCATAGCAGCTGGTACACCACTCTGAGCTCCAGCGATCCGAGGGCTCGACACGATTACCGCCTGGTGCACTACGGTGTGAGGCATTGATCTGGGACACTTGCGCTGCCTCAGCGCTGGCGTGTGCCTGCATGGCCGATATGGCTGTGGCTACGGGAGCGACCATGACGTCCATCAATGCCCCCGCTGTTCGGTGTGCATGTTTGTACACGGCTGTAGAATATTGTCCACGCGCTGTATTCCGTGGCCCCCCAATCATCTACAAGCCAAAGCGATGCAGCCGTCGTTCGAGCCCTGCTGATGTCGGGGTTGAATATCTATCGCCACCACAAGCACCCCAAGCACCACAAAGTGCCACACCGCACACCACAGTCATCCAGCACAACGTAACTTGCGCCACGCCCGATCGCGATCGACGCAGCACGTGGCCATCACCGTGCTGACCGAACCACCGAACATGTTCCTGTCCCGCGGCGATGTCCCGAGCCCGACCCCCGACAAGTCGCTCGGATCATCGGCGGGGGGCGGATCATCGTGCCCGCGGAATCCAGTCGGTAATCTGCCTCCCGTCTCTGCTATTGAACAAATCACCTGCGAGCTAATTCGCCACATGATGGCCACTGCGCGTGGGTCATGTCGTGGTCTTGTTCGGCTGGGAATATTACATTCCAGCATCAGCGTTCGGCTCCCCATCGCGACTTTTTGTTATCGCCCAGCCTATCTGTAGCCACGGGTTGGATCATGTTGGGCACACTGCTGGACACATGTCAGACACACCACCATCACCCCGTTCCTGTCCCATACCCGCAGCGTGCCTGTCACGCACCGACATGTCCCTTGGTCTCGTTCCGGCGGTAACAAGTGCTCAGCATGCTCAGCTGGGGTCGCCCAGGCACACCCTCAACCCAGCAAAGCGTCTGGGGCCAGGGTGCGGCACGAACCCAGGCAAAACCCAGACACCTGATTACAGTAGACATCTTACGTCACTAACGGCACAGGCACGGGGTCAACCTTGTTTTGCGGCTTCCACAGAACATGGGTCGTGTGGGATGGGACTGTGTTGTGGACGGGGTCGGGAAGCCTAGCGGAACGGGGCAGAACTGGGGTGTGTTGGGGGCACCGCACGGCGTGCGCTTTGGGGTCACAATACGCATTAGGCACAGTGAATATTTGTGACAGTTTTGAATGGCCAAATGGATCAATATGCTCGGGAAGGCAAACATCTGCTTTTGGTATCAATTCATGATATTCACGATATCTTAGAGTCGGCGACTATTTCCATCACATGCACATTGTCACGTCTGTCACGTCGAAAAGTCGAAACTCTAGTCGGTAAATGACAAACTCTAGTCGGCTGTACGGGCGGGGAACTTGTAACGGATCCCGTCGTATTGAATAAGTGCATGAATGACTAGCGGGTGGAGCTGGGTTATGATCAGTGCAATGCAAGTAGTGATGGTAACGGGTGCTGGCAACTAAAGTGCTGGTATTGAGTGTCAAAGTTGTGTCTCCGAGACATGGGATGGCGGCAACATGTCCCGACACGGTGTTGACGACGTTCTGGCCCGGGTCTGGCGTGCCCGTGAAAGACTGTTGGAGCCATTTGCTGCCTACTGTATAAACTACTGTAGCTCTGGTTATTCTTGTTCCTGCAGTGCTACTATTGATTCCCGTCCCGAGACTCACTAGCGTCCCGGCAGTCACCGACATCCGCGTATCGCATGGATATCGAGTGGGGACGGCAATCGGACGAACATGCTTGTTTAGCGCGTACCTGGCAGTCACGAGCACACTTTTTTTTTTGTGGAGCCGCATTAATACAGATTGTTTCTCATGTGCAGTGTCCAATACGATGCCAAACCTACTGGCCGTACCGGGCGTCGTACAACTCTTGGCATGTTGGAGACTACAGTACTTGGGCAACCCCAGTACTTGTCAACTGAGAAATGTCCAGAGCAGGAGACGTACCTGCTACCAACGATTGATGTGCCTCGAGGGCCAGGAACGGTGGGGCCGTCACCAGTCGCCGGTTACTCACTCTTGAGTGTTGGGCGTGCCGCGGAGCAG
Organism: Pascua sp. PH4015B; assembly: GCA_025502685.1. Lineage (NCBI taxonomy): Eukaryota > Fungi > Basidiomycota > Tremellomycetes > Trichosporonales > Trichosporonaceae > Pascua > Pascua sp. PH4015B. Next base: position 60,737 of record JAMFRD010000038.1, read on the forward strand.
CAGTCGTTACTCTCTGGTAACTCTTGGTAGTCACCAGTGGGCACCTTGACGACGGTGTCTTGGCGCAGTCGCAGTCTTGGAGACGGAAAACTGCAGCGTTACTGGTCGTAAAGGACGGGCAAATTCCAACCACCGTGCTGGAACTCGGCGAGGAGCGCAAGGTTCAGCCTAACATTTTTTTCTTCTCGGCGAGGGCCCCTTACTCTCTGTGTGATAGGTGTGGCGCCGGAAAACTTGTACATGTGATGTGCCTCGCTCTCGAACTCTCTGGATGCTTGTGCCTGTCTTGGAACTATCCTCAAAGAAAAAAGATCCAAGCGGCGATAGACTGCTTGTGGATTTAAATTTCTGACCCCTCATGCTCATGCTTTAGGCGACGGCTCCAAGATACTAACCTTCTGCTTCGCTTGGTGGTAGTCGCCAGTGTCTCGTGTCTCACATGCTCAGGCTCATGTCCATGATTTTATTCATCCCCAGACTCATGACTTGACTCCTGCTCATGCCAATATCCACGACTGGCTCACACTCAACCTCCGTTTCCTAGGATCGACGCTCCACCTCCCCTTCGGCGTCACGTATCACTTACCTGTCACCCTGGCCCCGCTGGCCGCGGTGCTGAGTGCAGATCGCAGTGCAGATGCGAAACGTGACCCGCGGGACACAGGAGACGATCCCAAACCCAAGAAAACAAAGTTCGCCCCTGTCAACTTTGAGCGTGTCACTCCACCCGCTGGAGAGTTGAGCAGGCACCGCCGATCGTTTTTACCATCCGGGTCCTGTTCCATCATGCTTAGAGTCTATCATGATCTCACCGATGTCGTACACTGACATATTTCCGTGATTTATTGTGCCCTGTAAGTCTGGAGCGGTCGGTGGCGACATGTGATGGGCGGAAATAGGAGTGGCATTCAAGTGAGGTACAGATGACGACAATTCCTCGTGCCGTGAGGGTCTGTAATTTTTTCTTGACGTTTGTTGCTTCAGTCCTGCGGCGTGCCCATGTATTATAGGTAAATGAAACTCTAGTGAAGAACTGTGCTGCGATACATGGTCAGTGGTCATTGCGGCGTTGTCATTGGTGAGCGACTGCGGAAAGGATGGAAACGTATAGACCTGTAGGAGCCACACAATATGTGCCACAACGTAGTGGAGCATTAGAAACTGGGGCGGCCTTGGTGGGACCAGAGTGACAGCACGGGGCAAAAAGAGACCTGTTATAGTGCGCCAACTCATTGGGTATCATTTCTAATTGCGCGGAGGCATCGCACGTGACCGCTCAGCACGGTGCACGTCACGCAGTGTGGCACATGTCCTGCTTCCACCAGACTATATCAGACTACTGTGCTTGAAGTCAGAGGACGACATGTCCACGTACGCTCGCATGAATCTGCCGCACTCTTATCATCGGATCGCATCCTCGCCATTTCCGGTCATCCCCACACCATGCCCGAACGCTCCACGCAACACAGCATCTGTCACAATCAGCCGGAACGCTATCAAGTACCGCCTGATTCTGCTCCAGTCACGGCCCGTCCGCCAGTCATACTCCATCACCACTCGTCCGTCCGTCATACCCACCGTACTAAAATACACAGTAGCGCCGTTCCCATCCGGCGTATTCCCCGACCACCATGTATCACCACCGCTCTAACCGGCCTATATCTCTGGCGGGAGCTAGCGCACAGCGTACCCTGGGATGTGGCGTTTACCAGTTAGAATAATGCTGTTGATCATTTGTACAGTCGCAGGGATTTGCTGGAATGCCTGCTAGTATCCCAATCGAGGAAAATGGCCCTCTTCAATTATGTAAAGCTGGAATACCCAGACTAGACCAGGTGCACGGGCGCTAGGAGGACAGGATAAGGCAAGGGTTGCAGGAATGCTGGAATTTCTCCGCACACATGGCGACGGGACGATCATTGATGGCCACCGAGACGCGGGGTGGTTATCTAACGATCGGGATGCGGCAAGTGCCGCGCGACGTATGTTGGAATGTAAGTTGTTCAACGCGCTCGATCACGTTTGCGTCGGCACGGCTGTTCGAGTGCCACGATTCCAGGCGGCGCTGGGCATGAGTTCTTGCTCACCACGCATGACCAGCCCCCGCGTTGTCAACCGCGTGCAGCCCTGGTGCTCCTCTAAATTCCAATTCTCTAATTCCAACACGACATATTCCAACGCAAGATCTTCCAACACAATACGCACGAGTTATCTCCAACCAACCAAAGCTGTGCCGACATACGTGGCGCATATGCTACTCGTACCACCCGCACACGACACCCCGCATCCCCTTTCTCCACACCTGTCCTAGTACACACCAACGCGCACCACACATGACCTAACGACGAGCTTGTCACGCTCCACACGCACCATCTCGGAGACGAGCAGAATCCGACGTGCACACACACGTACCACAGAGTCTGTCGATCGTTCGCGTTCCGGCGTTCCTTCACGTTCCTCACGTTCCTGCCCTTGCTAAGAAACCCTTTGCTTTTCCCTTGTTGGCCTTGTCCGAGAAAGTGGTTGTGGGCCCTCCCGCCTCCCCGCGGAACGCGCTAGGGTTATTTTTTCCTTTGTGTACCAGCCATCTGTACCATGCCCCTTGCCGTTGGAAAATGTTGTGTTGGTACGTTGTGCGTTGTGCTAGCGTCACGCTTGAGGCTCCACGTTTTACTCCCCGAACAGACTCCGATTCCAGTGTGTGCACTAGCAGGGCGGCGAGCACGAGGACGGCCGAAAATGGCGCAAGGGTGTGGTGCGTGACATACTCCACAAGACAGAAAGAGACTTGCGGATTTAGCGTGCCGCTTTGGGCAGAGAACGTTGAGTAGACTGGTTAGCAGGTTAGGTAGACTGACGTCGTCGGCACTAGACTCTGCGGCATTTCTCGTATCTACTGCCACGTCTCCCCCGATGCTATCGCAACCTACTGCGTGCTCTTCTACGCTAACCCGTATTCAACAAGCCTCTGTCGGAAGTAACGCGCACGGATGGTGGTAGCGTCGGTGCACGAGAATACACCGATCTGGCTTGCCGCGCCGTCGCCCACTGTCCACCCACTCGTGCCGTCCACCCACGCGACTCGGGGTCGGTGTCTAAAGTCTACTCGGCATTCTTGCGGACCTCGGCGAGCGCCTCGCGCAGACGCTTGCGGAGGTTCTTGACCATTGGCTCGTCGTCGTCCGACGGCGGGGGCTGGAGTTAGTTGGAGTATGCAGTAGTGTGCAAGGGAGGGTGATGAGCACTGTATACAGGGTGGCGTGGGTAGTGTGCAAAGGGATGGTGATGAGAGGGACCCAGGAGATGTACAGGAACAGTAGGTTCGTCCTGAGTGATCGCTGCCACATTTCCAGAGAGTCGAGCATGCAGCTTCCAGACGACAAGCACCGCAGACAACGTCACTCGTCCCACACGTGAAGACCCGACATTTACATGTGCGGCCAACAAGCCCCCACCGCCACATGTATGCCAGCAGATTGCGTCAGCAGCTACCACGGACCTGAGCCGTAGGTCCGCAGCAAACAGGGCAGGTTCCCGGTACAGCACACGTATGTACACGTGCGCACTCCAGTGGCCAGCCGGCCAGTGGAGCAGGAGCAAGGCACATATGTACGCATGCTCCCGAGCGGGAGCCGAACACGAGGTGTGGGACCACGAAATTAGAAAGACAGGGGAAGACGTGGAAGGGAAGTTTAGGAGGCGAGGGAGTTTAGGCAGTATTCTTCCAGTCAAGACAGAAGACGACGATCGCACCATGTGAATCATCACTGTGGCGCGTCCCGTATGGGCCAGGCCCATGGTGACTGGGCAGGAGTCAACAGCGTGCCTGCTGCGACAAGCCAGCAGCACATGTGTTGTCACCACAGCACGGTGGCGCGTTTGGCACGGCACGGCGCGGCGCGGCGTGTTTGGGTTGTATTCAGCCCAGTGTTGACACCGGGGCACCCATTCAGCCGTGCCTGTGCCGCAATGATTGACTATTGACCCGGCCCATTCATGGTCCGGTCACGCCGAAGTAGTTCAAACACGGGCCGTCACGGGTGGTCTGGGGTAGATATCGCGTCCGCAGCGACGCGGACGTGGGATAGCGGCAGGATAGCGCAGACATGGATCGACAGGATGTCCGGAATAGCGGGGTGTGTTTGGGAATAAGGAGGTTGGGCCGGGGGGATAATAGAATACCCAGCGAGTTTGGAAATAGACAACTGCGCTTGCGAGAAGGGAGATTACTAGAGCTGTGCCAAGACGCGAGTGCGAGTGCTCTGACCAATGCGCAATGAGAAGGAAGGGGCCACAGAGTATTCGTACTCACGAGCTGGTCAAGGAGATACCTGCGTGTGAGCGACAATCACCCACTATCGCGTGCGTGGCATGCGTGGTGCTGTGGAAGTCCTGATGGCACCGAGAAACCTCGATTTCCAACAACCTAATTGCTAGCTGGGTGCTCGCCTGCGCAGCCAAGCAGTGCAGTCAACAAGCCAACAAGCAAGGTGCAATCATGGCGTACGCCGCGGCTGCGCTACGGCGCGTGTGTGACGCCGTAAATTGTGGGCGATCGCGATAGCGTCGCCACAAACAATCGCTCCGAGGCGTTGCTGCCACGCATGCCACGGACGGCTGGTGTGCAAACTGGCCCGGCGCTACTGCCCCGCGCGCGCCGCATGCGCCGTGAGAGGCCCGCCGCTATTGGTTTGTACTCACTCGATTTCGTCGATAGTCTGCACGCGGTGGGTGTCAGCATGCGTGTTTCTAATTCGGGATGCGCGGATGGCAGGCCGACGATCGCGGCTGACGCCTCGTGTCGATCGCTTTTTTGCGTTTTCGTTGCCTCGTTGCCTCGTCGTTCCCCGGGGGGTTGTTGATATCCCCGGCTTGTTGATATCCCCGGGTTGTAGGAATGGTGGCGCTGGCCGATGACCGGGCCCGCTGTACGCAACGAGGTATGCAGCGAGGACGATCACTTGTGCCGTGCCAAGTCTTCGGAGCATGCGGAGGTGGAGGTCCGGGGTGTGGAGGCTAGCAAGAAGCTCACGAGTACAAGAGGAATGCTCGGTCATTAGTACCACTAGCGCAGGGAGAAGCACAACGGAAGCACATGAGGCGTGATCGACTGGGCAACTGGGCTGCAATGGCGGGTGAGCAGCACCGCACCCGGCTGTGCAACACCTGGCACGGCGCAGGCCGCAGGTACCATCGAGGTATGCAAGTCGGCTAAGAGGATAGCATGGTGAAAAGAGCCGGGAACATGGAACATGAAGCAGGCGGTGGTGGGCGCGACGTGGACGACGATCCCCGACGGGGCCGACGACGCGTGCGGCGAGTTTGGCGAGACCTAGAACGCTAGAGACGCTAGACTTACCGGTTCATTTTGCAGGGAACAGGAGGTGGCGTAAGGCAGGCGAGGACGTGCAGTTGTGCAAGAGAAACCAAGCTAGAGTGGAGTAGCTTGAGAGAGTCGAGGCCGTATTTGGAAGGTTGGAGGTAGTGAGTGCAGTGTCGAAAGCGGTCAAGAGGCGGGCCACGCCCGGGGCACCAGCGACGTCACGAGGCAAAAGTGAGATCTGGGCGTCTGGGCGGATGCGGCTGATGGACACGCGGAGATGGGCGCCACATCTCCGTGGTATCCGCCCAGCTGTCGGCGTCCACCGCTGTGGTGCCGCATTGGGCGCATTGGGTGCATCAACTAACCACAGGTGTGGGTCTCCCGTGTCTCTGATCAAAGTGATGTGGCAACTCATTGTGCCAACTCAAATATCAATCTCACCCAATGGTAACAGGGCGGAATACGCATGATAGCACGTATCCCACTTGCGCGCGGATAACGGATGCCCACGGAACACACCCCCTGGTCCCACATGGGAGCTGGGAGTCGATGTATGAGGCGTCTATTGTTCCTGGCCCGGGTCGGGTTCGTCGGTTCTGTCCGGTTCCCGCGGTGCACCGCACACTGCGTACTACTCACTTCTGCGTACTCTCTACACCTGCGTACTCTCTGCCACAGAGTCTATCACACTAGTACCACTGTGGCTCGGTCATGGCATGTTTTGTAGTGTCCGTGGCAATCAAGTGGGCTCCACAAAGTCGCTTCCGGTACCCTGGTTCTGTCGACTGTGCAACTACCAGCAGGCTCGTGCTCAATGTTTTTCTCATAATCGTGCTCGTGGCATGCATTGCGTCGTGTGTACATGCTAAGTGTTCGTGTGTGTATGCGCGCATGAAAGGGAGAGGGAGAAAAAAAAGAAAGAAAAAAAGGGAGTTCTACAGCTGTCTCTATATGCAGGCTGGTGGAGTCTGGTTCAGAGTCTACAACAACAAAGGTCCGTGGTTCCGTGTTCGTAGCCAGGGGGACATGAGCCATGGGGAATGCCGAGAGCCTAGAATGCGGCCTGCCGCGAAATGAGGCTCGCCTGCCGGAGGCCGAGCTTCTTCCACACTGGTGAGGCGCTCTGAGGCGGGGTGGGTGCGACGCCGACCGCTCCGACAAGCATGTCATCCGTGTACGACGGCTTGCGAATGGTAGGGTGGACGCCCGGCTCCTCAACGCGCCAGATCTCGGGGGCGCCGTCGTTTTCGAGTGTGTACGACGAGCATGACGAGCATGTGCTGGGGCCATCGCGGTGGAGACCCGGTGTTGGCTCGTCGAGATGCAGACGCGAAAACGAGTTGAGCGGTGATGGGTGGTCGCTGCGGCGGCGGTGGTGGAGCGAGTGGTGGTGCATCGAGTGGCCGTTGGAGAAGTAGTCATCCTGGGCCGAAGACGTGGGGGCGGCCGAGCGTGCGCTGACCGGTGGGCTGGGAAGCGCCACATGGGATGGTGGGGGCACGGCCGTGACGTCGACTGGGCTGGGACGAGCGGCGCGACGGCTGCCGCGCGGCGCCCGGATGGTGTCGCTCGAGTATGACCGGGGAGGGGCAGGGAGGCGTGATGACGAGGGCATGTTGACGGTGAACGTCTTGGGAGGAGGAGTGTGTGGTGGGGAGAGGGGCGAGACCGGGGAAGGGGCGTACGACTGGGCAGCTGCGGCGCGGGCCGCGGCAAGGCGCACCTGCGATGCCCAGAAGGGGGCGAGGTGGGTCGCGAGGGCGTCCTCTGTGACACGGAGGTCGTAGTCGAGAATGTACAGGAGCTGCTTCTCCATGAGGTTGACCTCGGCGAGCGAGAAGAACCGGGCGTAGCGCTGCCAGTGCATGTTCTTGGGGCTCGAGTCGTTCAGGTACTTTGCGGCACAGATGAGGACGGCGAGGAAGACACGGTGGCGAGTGCACTTCATACCGTGGGCGACGGGGGGAAGGCGCTGCTTGAGGCGATCGAGGTAGACGAGGACGACGGAGAGGGTGGGCATCTGGACGTTGCTCTGGACGACGAGGCCACGAATGAAGTCGGACAGCGATGGGAGGTCGTCGTAGGCACCCTTTGATGGGAGTGGTGACTCCCACCAGCGAGATGTGCTCGAGCAAGGTGATGCTGGTGGTGATGGGAGCTCGTCCTCGATGCGGATGACAGCTTCGCAACGGGCAGCGACATAGTCTGTGCATGGTGGTCAGTGATCGTGCCTTGCAAGCATGTGATGGGGCCGTGCGTCGGGGGTTGGCTGACGTTGATCAACGTACCAAAGAACTCTGGCTGGACCTTGTTCTTCAGGCTGTGAACCACTGATGGGTCGTGGGCAGAGAGGGGAAGAAGCGAAGCCGGGTGGGTGGGGTCACGAGCGCGAGACATGGTGATGGTGGTGGTGGGCGTGGGAGTGGTGATGGAGAGTGGGATGATGCGATGGGGGGTGGGAGGGTCGCGCAATGTGTGTCGGGTGCAAGTGACCAGACTCGTAGGCGATGCCGATAATGTGTATATACAGAAACGGTCGGTGGGTCGGTCGTTACAGTGCAATCGTCGAGGTCCAAGATGGGGGAGAGAGCGAGGGAAGATGGTGATGGATGCGATGTATTAAGGAAGAACTGGTAGCAGTGTGTCGCTATTATCGTTCGGTGGTTGGGTCGATCGCAGGCGAGAGGGAGATGGAGCGAGGCGTTAGGGAGAAGGGGAGGTTGATGAGGCAATGTGTGTGGGGAGATGGGGGGAGAGTGAGTTGAGGATGGCAGGTAAGGTAGTGTGGGCGGCTTGGCTCGATCGAATCCAGCGAGGTGTTCATATTATACTAAGGATGCCTCCCATGAGTGTGAGTGCTGGTGCTGGATGCGTTCGTTGGTGGTGGTAGTTTGCGTCGGTTTGCGTCTGATGCGTTGCTTTGGGTGGTATTCTGTGGCAATGCTGGCATGACTGACGGCATCCCACCGTCACTGCTGGGCCAAACCTTGCTAAGGCTCTCTTCCTTCAGGACACCAGAGACCAGGGGGGGGGGCAGTGGGGTCTGGTGCCTGTCCTCTGTTCCAATGCCTTTGACTCTGCGTGTGCCTGCCTGCCCTGGGTTTGTCTCTCTCTCTCTCTCTTCTCCCCTCCCTTGACTCACCTCGTCTTTGGTGGCCCCAGATGCCCGTGTTGCATTCCAGTGCATGGTGACGGGGTACATTTGGGTTGCGCTTAGAGCCTTCGGTCGCTGAATAGAAATGGTTTCAAACCCGATAAGCGTTTCCCGACATGCTCTACCCGCTCAATACATTTATTGTACTTGACGACGACGACTAGTCACGAAGGTGCCGGTCACGGATGTCACTCTCGGCGTCGGACTTGCGCTTAAAGTGGGGTCAATGCCGGGGATACCACTTTCGGTTTGGTGTCCCGTCGTCGGCGACGCGGCGACGATTGATTATCCCGACGCCGTGGGGAGGGTGACATGGTTTTGAGTTTGTTTTGTTGTTCCATCTCCCCCAGGTTTGCCCTGCATGGAGGGTGAGCCATTTTAAGCTCAAGCTTTCAGAGCCTGTGTATTCTAATTGATTGCGCTTTGCTTGCTCTCTTTTCATAATGGGGAATGCGGAAACGACGCGCCGGATGCACTACCCTGCAGTATTTAATTATGAGCATTACGGGATAGCCCGGGCTTTATTTGTGCCTTTGTTTCCGTGCCTGAAAAGCAACGGTGCCTTTGTGTACCACACTCCACGTCACGCTCGTATCTGCAGTAGAGTTTAAGCAATCAATATTAATTCTGTTGCGGGCCGTCTTGTGCCAAAGCATTGACCGTGACAAGTCACCTCGTATAGAATCTGCCTAAACACCCCCAGTGTCGCTCGTGACGCAGCTTAAAGTTATGGTATGTTCACGGCGTGCCTGTGGATGTGCGACTTTGTGCACATCCTGCAACCCGGGGAGTACTCGGTGACCGGTTATCGTCAACGGTCGCCAGGTATAGTTGGGTGTGGCTGGTCCATGACGACTGTTCCCGGTCGTGCGAGCACGTAACTCTGTGCCTCGGTGATGCCGTCGATCACTAGTGCGGCTCCAGCAGTGATCGACTTGAACAAGTACTATATCCGCAACGCACGTACTCTGACAATCGGTTTGGATCAATTTGGCTGCGCCGGGATGTGCAGGTTGAGCTGCGAGATGCTGTCTTACGTAACATAGTCCTGGGTGATGTCAAGCTCGACCAGGCTGAACGTGGATGTATCTCTCACCTCTTTCCGGTCGACATTCACAGTGCAGTACAGTAGAGCAGTAACCTGGTCGACCAGCTGCCCTAGGCAGGCTGCAGTGTCTCCAGCATAGATGTAAGCCGCTTAGCTCACTACACATCATAGCCCAAAACTTCAAAGCTACCAACACTCTCCCAACCCTCGCCTTAACCCCGCGCGTAACCCACGGCTCGGCACGCTCGGCCGCGTCATATACAGATATGTTGTGATCGTGAAGCTTGTTCGTGTATCTAACTCCCTCACTGTCGGTGTATATCCAGCATCTCACTATAAGCGAGGACAACGGCATCTTTGGTGGGGTAGACATAGGGGTGGATGATGTGTGTGGCGCATGGCCCAACCTATTACTCCGACTGGGGTTGGCTGCGGGCTGTTCGGAGCCTCATTCAAGTGCCGACATGCCGAGTGCTGCCGAGGGAGCCGACACGCCACCCCCAACCCAGAAAAACTGTCTCCAGGTCTCCCCTTGGCAGGTAACTCCAACCTTGTCCCCATTGTCGACCCGCCCCTGGGTCCATCGCCCTGTATTTCTCCGGATCATGTCTCGTCTTTCCTGTTCACCATCCCCGACCGCCCTGTGCACGTCTCCCCCTCCTGATTCCTGCCAAGCGGCGGTGACTGCAAGTGACTCGACTGCGCCACTGTGCCGCTGATGCAACCGGCAGGTTTTCACGCTACACTCTGCTTCCTCACTCTGACAGCTTACTGACCTGGCACCGGCGGCCGAGACCCCCGCTCACTGGTCGATCCCCCGAAGCCAACAGTGTACGTCTCCGCGACGTGGCGCCTCCCGCGACACCGCCTCGATTCCAACGGAAGACTCAAGTTCGGACAGCACAGGAGGGCCAACGGGAGCGCAGCGGCGACGGAGCCCTCCGACCCATGATCTTCCCACGTACGCCCGTCCCGCATCTACGATGCATGTGTACCCCACTCGGCCAAGGAGCACATCGCAAGTGGCACACGACATGTTGAAGACACGGACAGGCTCCCGTGTGGCTGGCGGTGTCTGATCCAGCGGCAACTGAAACGCAGTCGATAACGAGATGCGGAATGCAGCGGTGCAGCGCAGTCACCGGCGAACGGGGCCCGGATGCTGGGTGATGTCAACCGGCCGCCGACTGCTTTAAGATTAGCAAGTGCCCGTTCCTTCAGCCAGCCGGTGCACCGAACCGTCGCTCATGGTGGCGGGGGACTGCGGGACGTGTCCGAGATCTGCGGATGCTGGCAAGGTCGTTTAGTATGTGGCAGCTGCAGAAAGGATGTGGCACCGTGCAAGAGCCACATTTGACCTGCCATCATATTACGCATCTGTAACAACATGTTGGAGCTTGTCACCGGTACGAAGCCCGCACTCGGCGTCGGAGGTCTTGAAAATGACGTTGGGTGTTGATTGCACCGTCAATGGCAGTCAACAGTGGCACTTTGGGGCGTTTAGCACACCTCTTCGCTGATGCCACTACCGGGTCTCCTGCCGAATGAACCACCTGCTGCCACTGACGTCTGTGAGGCACCTTGTACGTGCAACCAGGGGGTCAATCAATCCAAGTGGCACTCTTGGTCGACAACATTTGTGCCACAACGCTACAACAGAGTCTGCTCCGGGACGACCCGCAGCCACCACTCAGAACATGCCACCAAGCTCGGCGGTCCAACTCTATAGTTAACCTCGGCGTCGACAAAGGCGTGCCACCTTCTGTAATGACCCCGCAAGTTTTTGGGCGACGTTAATATTACAGCCTTCCAGGTGGCTTCTTGCACCTTTTGGAATGATCCCGCAGGTGTTGCGACATTAATATTACAGACTTCCAGGTGGCTGCTCGTACAGGAGGCATGGGATAAGCTCAGCTGCGCAGAGTAATCTCAACCCAGAAGTTGGCAGCTCGATTAAAGGGAAATACAGTGCGCAACAGTCATAGTTCCCCGTGTTCCTGCTGATCACTGTGGCTGTAACTCTAACAAGAGGCTTCCTGCTACACTATTGTAAAATGACATAGTTGTAACAAGACTGTGCCGTGCGCCACGGCCTGAACCACCACCTAGGTGTGCACAACCTTCATCTCCCACTCCTGGAATAGGGTAACATGTAACAGTCACCGCTCGATAATGATGGTTTCAAACCTTGCTCCGCACCGTAACTGTAACTATACTGCATCCTTTGGGCCGAACCCTTCCTGCTTAACTGTCGCTTAGCCGCCAAAGAGCACTTTCGAGGTCGTACATTTTTTCTGCATGTAAAGTACACAATGTCTGCTTTGACGTGTTGCGTACTTTCACAGTACGCAGAGCAGCGCACTGAACTCCAGACTACACACACTCCGGCCGACGCGCTCCAAACAGTCGGACGCCGGGGAAAGGCCGGCAAATGCTTCTGCAGAAACAAGGTTTACAAGCTCTTACTATGGGCGGCCCGAAAGTCTGTAGGCTCTCGATCAGGCGCTGCGTACTCCTCCTTCCGCATTCTGCAAGTGCTTGGCTTCGATCAGGCGGGTTACGTACTCAGAACGCATACCACGTACTCTTCCATGGACGGGTCGGTCGACTATAGTACCGTTCGGTGAGTTTTGTTCCCCTTTGGGCTCTGTCTACTACAACACACCTCGGTGAGTACTGTTGCCCCCTTTGGACTCTGACACGTCTCTGGTAGTGTCTCTCTCTTGCGTGCTCTCGCTCTCACATGGCCACATCGGCCGCCCTATCGTCACATGGGGGAGCACGACGCCTCGGCGCGTCGGACCTCATGACCGACGCTGCGCGGTTTCTCTCGTTAGGAGGGCCTCGCATTGCAAGCCTTCCAGTTGGCCAGGTTGCGTGCTGCGCGGAGCACATGCGCAAGGACACTGCTTTATTCTCCGGCGTTGCTCCGTAACTACGGCGGCATGTTGCATGCCACCGAAAGAGATCCAAAGAAGCCATGTTGTAAGAAGTAACGTACACTGGCGTCGACCAGGGCTGTGATTCCAACAGACAAAGGGGGGCGGGTGCGGCAGCTGACCGGGTTCCGAGTTGGGGCACATGCATGTCCTGTGGGCTGTCACATGCATACAGTACCTGTGCACAGGATGGGGTGTGGGAGCGGGATGAATACAGGGTGGTGAGTTGGACACTGGACACAACGGAAGAGATCAGGATGGTAAAAGTGGGGCTGAGACGGATGCCGAGAACGAGCAAACAATCCTGGGCACGATGTCAAAGTTACCACAGACGGACAATAGAGATGTCGAGAGGAGGCGGACGGTGAATGATTCCAGGATTCCAAGCGGGCATGCTTGCGTCCCACCGTGCCGCCTTCCGCACCCGGCGGAAACGGACCTGCGTTCCACGGCCTTCACGTAACCATGCCGGCATTGCAGTATAGTCTAGTTAAGCATCCACTCGCAAACCTTGGAATCTCGTAACCAGACTCGGGTGGGCATGGGCATGCACACAGGCGCAGCCATCTGCCAGTCCTGCAAGCTGCGCCGTGGCTCGATCTCTGACGGCATCCCGGGGGTAAAGGGCGCCACCAAGGCGGGAGAATACAAGAGTGCGCTCCATGCACATTGGGAACTGCGCAGTACCAGATCTCTGCCACAGCCGCGGGAACCAGATCCAGTCTTTTTCGGGTCCCGCCCAACACCCTCTCCTGCATCCTGGCATCCTGGTATCCTGTCCCCCGCCCCGTGTCCAGGATCGTGCCACATGACGGCACCGAACGCGGTGTACGCGACGGCGTCCGGGGCCGTGTCACTCGACTGTCCGTCGGCGACTGCGCTCGCACCACGCCGATAGCTGCCATGTCGTCGCGTGGAGTGATAACTAACCGGTATAACAGGTCATCCTCCTTGGCATGGGTTGGGCTCCTTCCGAGTTTCTGCCGTGCTCGCTGCCAAGCGTGTTCCCAAAGATACCGGTGCATCGCGTCTCTGGCGTCGAGAGCATTCTGCTGCCGTCGCCAAGCCATGCATACTGCAGAGTCTGAGTAAGCAGACTCGGTCGAGGCTGTACCAAGGCTGCATACCCGAGGTGTTGTTGGTCACGAGTACAGCAGTATCGAACCAAGTCGAGACCGACGGGCACGTGAACCCACTGTGGCATGATGGCACGGCAGTCCACATGTACCGCGGCAGTATACTTTGGCTCGATGATAATGGCACGCGACCTTGCTTAGCTCCTCTTGTCACGCTAGCACGTCACCTCATCCTAGCGCAAACAGTGCACCGTCTGCCAGTTCTGGCTGTCTGTAGTCGTTGTTCTGAATGTCACGTTCAACATTGCAGCGCTAGTCACGCACTCCATCGTCCTAATATAAAGCTCTTAGCAGAGCTCCACTCGTTATTCTGCTCAATCGGGACTAGTCCAAGACGTCCTTCTTCGGTTCCACGACGTCTGTAACAACACCTGACAGCGTATCATAGATACAACTGTGGCTTCCAGACACACGTGTATATGCACTCTATCTATCCAGCACAACAATGCAAGAATGGACACAAGGGCTATTCACGGACCATGGCCCGACGAGGCGGCACCGCAGCTACCCACCATCCGACGTTACTCCGCCCCACCCAACCCCAGCACCCACTACCGCGGCAAACACTCGATCAACACCTCAAGCATTCTCGTAACACATACCTCATCCCACGTTGTTCTCCTGCCACACCAAGCTCCTACACCTACCCCATCGTGCTCCTGCCACACTTGCCGTATCCCATCTTCCACGGTCCCCCGGCTCTCGCGTGCCCACAGCAACCACGCCAGCCACTGTTCCTGCCCTACCCTGTTTCATTCAGCGCCACCTCCATTCCAGCATGCACCTTTCCTTGCACCTTTTGTACCTTGGAACAGTACAGCACAATGTCGCGGCCAGGCTTCCCCGTGGCGTGTATCGGTGCCGTATGTGCCTTTCTCGTCGTCGTCGTCGTCATCCTCCTTCTTCTTGTCCTTGTCCTCGTCCTTGTCCATGTTCCTGCGTCTGCCCGTTTCGAACAGCCCCCCTTTCCCCCCTCTCCCCCTCATGTTCGTGGGACACTAGCGGTACGTCGAATTCCAGCAGTCAGTCACAGCACGAAGTTCCTGGATCTCGGACTCGCATCCAACCACAACCAGCAACAGGGGCAGACGACGCTCGCAGAGAATGGAACACTTGTCGCGGGACCTTGAGACTGTAACTGAGACAGACAGGTCCGAAACCTACCATTTGGGGGAGGGGCCTGGGGTGACTGAATTGGAGGTCCGACTCAGGGCGGCGTGGCTGGGAGTGAGATCTGTCCAATCCAGCGCTCCATCGATTGGAGTGACACGAGGGCACGAGGCGGCGGGGGTAGGCGAGCGCCGCCGTTTGTACCGCCGGCTTTCAACTGCCGCCAGCGTGCTGGGGAGACTGGGCTGGAGTAACGAGACAGCAGGCTAGGCAGCAGGCGACAGGCATGCCGTTTCCAGACCCCCGACCCCTCCCCCACCCTCGCCTGAGCCCCTCGCACCATCGCCCAGCTCGCCAACCCCTCCCCCCTGGTGTTCCCCTTGTAACACCCCCCAGGAACAGTTTGGAAGCGCCTCACACAGGTCCACCCCTCCAGATCCACTGGGGGTACGTAACCGCCACCTGGGTTGTCACTGGTCTCGATCAAGCACAATGGCAGCGGCAGCCTTGGCGAGCCTTGCGAGTTGGTTGCGAGCTGGAATCACCTGGAGCAAATGCAGGCAAGGTGGCTTCGTTTGCGTCTCATGCAGCCTTAGGGGGCTCGGTTACATACCCCCACATCTCTCACACACGGCAACTACATGTGGCTGAAGGTTACGTTGAACCAGATGTCACGACGGGGACGTGTCTGACATGCTTGAATGCAAGCCGCGCGGGACGTGTGGCTCTCGTTTGTTTCGTGATTGCTAAGCTGGGGAATGCGGCCAAGTGTCTGTTGGACTGGGGTGGTGAATGCACCTTGGGCTTGGGGTGGTGCAATGAGTTCCGTCTGACGTTTGTGGCAGTAGATTTTGGCAACGCGGATGGTATCATGCCAAGGGGACTGTGGCAGACGCGTGGAAACAGCTTCTAGTACAACCCATGGTGCGCACCGACCCCGTCCTTTGAGGCCTTACTCTCAGAGCCAATAACTTGTTGACATCTTTCGTGTCTCTGTCAGCCTACATACTCCCAGTCAGACCCGACCAAAACCTAACCAAACCAAACCCTCAAAAAGACAAAGTTAGCGGGGCAAAAAAGAACTACATCGTAGGAGAGTCGAACTCTTACCGCCTTTTTTGACGCTGTGGGTTGGCCGTCAATCCAACACACGGCGTCCACATTGACTGGCGGGCGGGAGCAATTTTTCGAGTTCCCCACCCCAGCAACGGGGCCGCGCCGCGTTGCCGTAGCCAAGGCAACTATTACAGTGAGCAAGACCCTTGGGACTGTGAAGAAGGACTGTTCAATGGCAAAGCGGCATGATACCGTTTTTGTTGTGTATGCAGCCTTGTGAGAACGATACGACCCGGCTCCGCGAACGGGCTCGAAAACTCATGGTTACGAGCTCGAGCTGGGCAGGCGCGGAGAGGCAGACGCTTGAGTTGGTCTGAGGGGTGGGCGTGTGGTGGTTATCGTTTCTTGGTGTGACGCGCGTTGCTGTCACACATATCCGCATCCCAACTCAGCGTACGTTTCCACAGCGACCAAGGCGCAGACGGTTGGAGTCGCACACATCAGCAAGCTCATCTGAGCACCGAGGGACCTTCTGATCCTCCGCGCTAGTTCCGAATCGCTCAGCGGCAAAAGAGCCTTTATGCTTCATTCGAACAATACCTGTCGGAGCCGACAAGGCGTTAACTGTGTCACGGCACATTGGACTTGGACTCGTCATCCACACAGCGCCGCAGACTCCCATCAGGACCGCCAAGCATGTTGCGTGACCCGACGCGGCGGGAAACCATACCCACCGCGTCTCCACCACTTGGCAAGGTGCGCTAGTTGTCATCCCGGTCTCATCTTGTGAGCTTAAACGACCAGCCCACGACTCCATCCCATAGGGCATGCGATCCTGGGTCGTATTCTGTGCCCACGCCACAACTCGTACGTCGACAGGCACAATACAGCGCCTCTCCACTTAACTCCTAAGCACCACGTACTACTTCGCGCCTCGGTAGCAGCCCGGTGGTGGGCCAGCGCGTTACAATAGATGTCAATGGGTTAGACAGTCAGTGTTCCCGCTCGTGAGTCAGTCTTTCGTGCCGGAGTTCAATAGCTCCCCACTAGCTGCTAGCAGTTCTTGGCGGTGGCGCGCCAGGCGGGTCCAGGCTCCAACCTTAACAATGGTTTAGCCTTTGTGGCGACGCGCTACACATCACACGTTTTGCATTACGAAGTATGTGTTCGGATCGGATGTGATGCATCTAGCTCTATGCGTTGAACGCCTGCCACCTGTAAAGTCAGTGATAATTCGAGTTTGGCTAGAACAACGCCCATCGTCGCGATGGGGGTCCCCACGCGGGCTTGCTCTGGGACCCACGACCATGCTTTGGCCTCATGGGCCGTAGCTTTGAACGCTCAACCACGTTCTGCCCCCTTCCACACTCCAGATACTCACGCCTCTGACAACGCCCCAAAGACGCCATTCGCGAGCATGCGCTGCTCGACGGTCGTGTTGCCCGGCGTGAGCTTGTCGGGGTGCAGACGCGCAATGACCTTCATGTACTTGATCTTGACCTGCTTGTCCGTGACGAGCTGGTGCATGCCAACCTTGAGGCCGCCGGCGAGAATGTCGTCCCAGAGCACCGTGTCGAGGCTCGCAATCAGCGCACGGAGGTTGGTCTCCTTGCCCTTGCGCCACGACTCGAGGCGCGCGTCGACCGAGTCTTTGAGTGCCATGCGTTCGTCGTCCTCCTTGGCCGCCTCGAGGGCTGCTTTACGGAGCTCGCCGACCGCGGCAGACTTGGTAATGTCGACAGGGCGCGAGGGCGCGGGACGCGGCTTGGGGGTAGAGCGCGCACTGGGCGCTGCGGTACCGGCACCAGACCGTGGCGAGGTGCTGCCGCCGTTGTCACCAGAGAGCATCTGCTTGGCGCGCCGAGCACCCTCGCTCGCCTGCGACTTGGTCGTACCGGCGCCAGGCCCGAGCAGCGCGGCGTCAAAGCCCAGTACACGCTCCCAGTCCTCGAGGGCGTTGCGCCACTTTTCGGCCATCTCGTACGCCTGTGCACGCTTAACCGTCGCCTTGACGAGGGCATCGCCAAGCTTGACGTCGACGTCTGCAGGCAGTGGCGCCTCTTTAGACGGGTGGTACGAGGGTCCGACAATGTCGATAGCCGCCGTGCAGTCTGCTACCGCCTCAGCGTGGTTGCCGAGCTTGAGGCGCGTCGCTGCACGATTGTTGTGCAGCACAACGAGGTGCACATGGCCAGCTGGGAGAGACAGGATTGCAGACGAGTATGCCACCTCGGCCTCGGCAAAGCGGCCCAGCTTGAAGTGTTCGTTGCCCTTGGCCTTGTGCGATCCCGCAGTCTGGACCTGGCCAGGTGTCGCGGGCACGAGTTCGCGTGCGGGTAGTGGGGCTGGTGCGCGAGCTGGTGCAGGTGCCGGTGCCGCTGCAGGCGCGGGAGATGCTCGGCCGCGTCCCTTGGCATGGCGATGGGGTGAGACGTAGCGCTTTGGCTCTTCGGCGAACAGCAGGTCAGCCCGCTCCTTGGTCGACAGTTGGGCGCGCGGCTCTTCGCGGGCCTTTGGTGCTGGGGCCGGTGCCTTCCTGGCGGCTGGGCGGGGCGGTGTTGGGTCCTCGTCGTCTTGGAACCCGGTCGAGCGCGACCCCTCGCCCGCCTCCGCGGCCTGCGCCTCCTCAGCTTCCACCATCCAGCGAGGTCGACCGTCTGTCGGGGGCTTTCGTCGGCTGGCGGCTTGCTGGGCTTCCAGAGCCTTGCGTTGCTCCTCGTACACCTTGAGCGCGCGCTCCTTGCTCGTGTTCCAGAAGCTCGTCGCCTTGCTCAGCACGCTGGCGCCAATCTCGCTCGCCTGCGCGAGCACGCGGTCAGCCTGGTCCGCATATGCGTCCACACCGCCAGCGCCACCACCCGGAGCGCCACCTGGACCTCCCGAGCCACCGTTGCGATTGTCACGACGCTCGCGGTCCCACTCCGACGTTGGGTGAACGGCGTCCCGAGAGGGTCCGGCACGTCGCGCGGCATGCCGTGCGCGTCGCTCCTCGCGTGCCTGCATCTCGCGAGCGACACGCTCATCGTCAGCCTCCAAATCATCCTCGCGCCCGCCGCCGTTCTCGCCCAGGAGCGACTCGAGCGCAGCCTGGACGTCGAGCCCTGTCGGTGTGGCGGCGAGTGCTGCACGGGCCTGGGAAGGTGAAAAGCCCATCTCCACAATCTGGCCGAGAATGTGTGGTGGAGGCGACTCGGCTCGATTGGGGGATGAGATGCTACTGTCGCCCGTATCCTTCTTGGGCTGTCTGTCAGTAGTCTGTCACGGCATACACAGCGTCACACGTACACTACGAGGCTTGCGCGCCGGACGCCCAAAGCCACCAAGGAGGTCACCTTCCTCGTCATCGCTGAACCCAAAGCCATCCTCAGCAGCGGTATTGGCTGGAGCGGGCGCTGGCTTGCTGCTGCTGCTTGCCAGCGCGTCAAAGTCCCATGGGTCAACGGGCGCCTGGGCTGCCGGGGCCAATGGGGTGGATGGCTTCACGGGCGGTGCGGGGCTAGGCGCCTTCTTTGGTTCGAGGAACTCGCTCTCCCAGAAGCTGCCTGCGTTCTTGCCAGTGGCCTTTGCGGAGCTGTCGGGACGTGATGGTGGAGATGGTGAAGGGCGGAGCGAGGAGGAGAGCGGCGTCGACGCCTTCTTCGCCACGCTTGGTGTTGGTGCAAGGATGCCGAGGTCATCGGAGATGGTCGACGACGACTTTGCGGCCTTGGGAGCCGCAGACACCGGCGGGGCAGGAGACGAGGTCCCACTCTCGAGTCGGTCCCAGAATCCGTTATCGCCCCACTGCTGCTTCTCACGCTCCTCCTTGGCCTTCTTCTCCGCGGCAAGCTGAGCTTGGCGCTCGGCAATGGTGAGGTTCTTGCCATTCGCGCCTGCGGGACCGACACCACCGAGGAGGTCGCTGAAAGCATCGAGTGAGGTCGCGGTCGTGGACACTCCGCCGGACACGGCAGGTGACGCGGTGCGTGACTGTACGCTCGAGGTGGGCTTGGACGCCGCCTGTGATCCCCCGAGTGACGCGGACAGAGACGCTGAAGAGGACGGCCGCAGCGGCGCAGAGCCCGCTGAAAGGAGCGACGACGCGCCGCCAGTGACCGTGCGTGGCGCTGGCGCGAGAGGTGCCGATGAGTAGTACGAGGGCCCACCCGAGCCAGCGGGCTTGGAGAGGAGGTCGAATGACGATCCCGGCCGGGAGCTGGGTGCGCTCGCCGTTTTGGGCGTGCTGGACGCCGGAGAGGACCAGCTGAGGTCGAGGAGGTCGTCCATGCGTGCGTGTATGGATGTCTAGGTGGATATAAAGTGAATGTGGGTTAGTGGGCGGTGCTGGCGCGCCATGCCCGCGCGTACCCGTGGACTGCGCCGCAAGGGGCTCATCGCGTGGCGCGTCGGCGTCGATCATTTAGCTTCCGTCCTCCCTCTCCGATTCATAAAATGCCACCACAATGCAACCTTCTAGCAATGTTGCAGCAACCTCAAGAATCTCATGGCGATATGGCGCAATACGCCTTATTTTCAGGTCTGTGCAGTTCCAGAGCACCATCGGGTGCTGTAATGACTATAACTACATGCATATCCACACTACACATTCTAGTCACTGGAGGCGCATCCTCGGCAGCCTGTAGTGATCAGCTCGTGTCCATCGCAGTTCAATCCTCGTAGCAGCTCTGTCCAGGTCACCGTACTTACCACAGTTCGGGCACTCAACAACGATTCCCTTCTTCAGGCTCGCCTTGGGCACGCGGCAGATGCACGTCGAACCCTTGAAGTTCGAGTCTTGCGTCTGCACGCAGCGCACGCAGCAGAGACGCTCATAGCCTTGCCTATTGATGGATGAAGGATTCCAAAGCAAAGAGCAAGAGTGCGTTTCGAGAGTCATATCAAGCCGATTGTAAAGTTGGGGACAAGGAAGTGCGCAAGGCGAGATTAAAGGCGAGGAGAAGGTCAATCGGTGCGGGCAAGTACGAGGAAGCTAGTCAGCATGGGCCTCAATCAGCTTGCGTTTACTCACTTCTTCCACTTCGCTATCAAACTGAGTGGATTAGCGTCCACGCCAAAAAGATCGAGCACCCACTTAGCATCCGCGTATCCTTGCTTGAGGAGCCAGTCATAGAGCTCGCGTGAGATGAGTTCGCGCTTGTAGTACAGGTCGTAGATGTAGCGTGACCGCGCGTGTGAGATGCGCATGATAGGCCTGGTTGGAGAAGAGTACGAGAAGCCGAAATATTTGCGGATAAAAGGGAGCAAGAGGGAAGGAAGGTTTCGAGATATTCGAAGATGGAGAAGTTCACGGAGGAAGACGAGGAGAGGCCGCAGGTGGGTTCAGGTTGGGTCAACAGCATGGAAGCAAGACGTAGGAAGAGTGGTCAGCTCGAGTAACTTCAACATTGGCCAGTGCAACAGTGGTAACAACACCATATCAACAAAACTCACCACACCGACTCGACCTTGCGCTTTCCCTCGTGCGACTCGCTCTCGACGTCGCGCATCTTCTTGTCATAGTCTTCGAGAACATCCCTGGGCAGTGTCAGTTATCTAACAACACCTAACGGCTAAGACAACTGACTGGATGTCTTCAAAACCTTCAGGAGGGGGCTTTGTGCGGGATGTCCTAATGCGGGGCATGGCGGCGATGGGGTGGAGAGAAAGAGCAATAACAAACACGACTACCACAAGTCGAGCGAGGTGCAGATGATGTGGGCGACCGCGAGCTCCTCAGGGGGTTGATTATCAATTTCAAAAATGTCGTGTGGTTACATCATTCCTCTTTCCACTTACTTTTTTTGCCACCAGGGTCACGTGGCCTTCCCTGAATCAAACAGCCTCCTGGCTACTCCTCCCGCGCCATGATGCTATGGTGGCCTGGTAACTGTCGAGGTTTGCTTGTGTCGCACAAGCAGAGACATTCGGCGACAATACTCGTCCCCCTCATCACCACCTCTTTCCATCCACCCCTCTCCACTATCCAAAAGCGCATCTCGCAATCAAGACGCTCGCGAGAGACCAAAAATGGGCCAGCTCACGTACTCTGAGCGCGATCGGCGCAGCATATTTGTCATGCACGCTCTCCAGTAAGTCGCCTCTCGGCTACGGGACCACGAGGCTCGCTACCCCTGAAGTTGAGGGGGTGGTCGCACGACGCGCCTGTCCTAACATTACAGCACAAACACCTGCAAACGTGCGCGCCTCCGCGCACCCATGTTTACCAACGAAGACATGCGCCTGCACGCCATTCTCGGCGAGGTCGACCCAACAGACGACCTATGTATGGAGGCGTGGGAAGAGTTTGTCTGGGTGCGTTTCTGTGTCGCGTGTGTCGAATGCCGAGCGCGTAGGGCTGTACTGGGCCTGTTGCGCTGCTGCCATGTGTCTGA
Source organism: Pascua sp. PH4015B (assembly GCA_025502685.1). Classification (NCBI taxonomy): domain Eukaryota; kingdom Fungi; phylum Basidiomycota; class Tremellomycetes; order Trichosporonales; family Trichosporonaceae; genus Pascua; species Pascua sp. PH4015B. The sequence continues at coordinate 82,874 of JAMFRD010000038.1, forward strand.
AACCGTGTCCTTTGCATTCGATCAAGGCGTGCTTGCCGCTCGTTGCTAACGTCAAGCGTGTGGCTGTTGCGCGCCGCGAGCGCACCATCAACGCCAACGCCCGCGAGGGTCGTCCAACGTCGTCGCTGTCCATGTTCCCGACCAACCGCCCTCGCCGGCCGACTATTCGCGTCTCCGAGCCCTCGCTCGAGCGTTTCGCTTCCTCGGCAGAGCGTACGGAGCGTACCCTCACACTCCGCGACTTTGAGCGTGAGGGCCGGACATTGGCGTCGTCTTCTTCGAGAATGCTCAACAGCCACCGCTCCATGCTGTCGCACCTCGACAGGCGGAGAGAGCGTGAGCGCGGAAGCGAGCCGGCTGCTGGAGAAGGGTCGGAGTCGACGTCCATCTTCCCCACGTTTCAGCCATGGCTGCCCGGAATGGCCACTCCGACCGGCGGGCAGGGGGATGTCGAGGACGACGTGCGGCGTATCCTCGGCGAGGGCGCTGCGTCTCGTACGGGCCCGTCAGGCGAAGGAGAAGGGAGCTCGAGCACGGCCAATGAAGAAGTAGGAGAGCCGTCGTATCCTCGCGACCTCTTGCGGTCGACTGTGGGCCGGCTCGAGGAGAATTATCGTCGGCTCGAGACGAATGCGCGCCGACTCGAGACGAATGCGCAGCGGCTCGAGACGAATGCTCAGCGGCTGGCTGGGTTGGAGACGAACGCCAGTCTTCTGGAGCAGACGCGTCCGCCGTCATGGTGGCGTCTACGTGGCTTGTATGGGCACGATGAACCCCCGATGCGTCTGTCCCCCGCACCCCGTGAGCGCCGCGCACGCTCCCAATCACGTTCGTCATCGCCCGACGACGCCAGCCGAGCTTGGCTTGAGGAGTACACGGCGTCGCGCCCAAACCGTCGACGCCGCGAGGACTCGCCTGGCCCCACGCTCCGCCGCACACGGCGACGCATAAGCGACATGCTGCAGGCGGACCTGGACGACCACATGGCACGCCACCGCTCGGATACGGGGCGGGACAGGCGCCGCGACGGAATCGTGTTTGGCACACCGCCTCTTCCCGATGACGGTGAGGGCGGGGACGGGGACGCCGGGGATGGAAACGCAGCACACGACAGCGACCTTCCGGCGGTGAACGGGGACGGAACGTACCTTGAACGCACGCTCGCGGCGCTTGACAGTAGCACTGGCCGCGCCAGCCGCCGAATCGGCCTCCTTCGCCGCCACGACATTGACGCGGCGCGTGAGGCGTTTCGCGGGGCCGAGGGTGCGGGCATACTCGCAAGTGACGACGATGATGACGACGACGGAGACGAGCATCTCCTTCTGGGAGGAGGCTTGTTGTGAACTGATAGGTGACTTGTAGCATACCAGGCTTGTATGTGCCCGCTGCAGAGGCGACATGTGACCATGACCATGACTTTTCTGGGCCGTGGCCGAGGAGTGAAAGGCGTCTGTGACCTGTACTGAGACGCCGAGTGACCTATTCCGTGTTAGCAGCGCGACCGCAATGCCACAGATCACCAAGCACAGCCTGAGCAGACGATCACACACAGGAGTGAAGAATGCCATTTTCACAGAGCATAGGCTGAGCAGACAACCACACGCAAGAGTGAAGAATGCCATGCAAATGATACGGAAGCGACCTCCCTAGACTCATCCCCCTCCCCCCGCCCCCCCCTCGTCCCTCCGCACCCCTTACTTGCTCCCATCCGCGCCCTCGATCTCCTTCTTGAGAGCATACACCCTCCGAATAGCAGGCACAGGCCCTGCATTCTCGCCACTACTGGGGTTCCGGTCCCACTTGCCCAGCGCTCCGGTCACATTGCCGGCCTTTGCCGCACCCTGCTGGTCCCGAAACGTGCTGCGCAGGATACGTTTGACGGCCTCGCGCGAGATGCCAAACTGCTCGCCGAGCTGGGCGCGCGTGAAGCGCTCGGGGTCCTGGGCGTGCAGCTCGCGCAGGCCCGCCATGGCCGCGAACGTGAGTTTCTTGGTTGGCTTCCAGCGCATTTCGCCGCCGGGTCCGCGGACCATGGTCTTTCCTGGGGGCACGAATGGTTTGGGGGCGTCGGGGTCTGCGCGTTAGCTGAGGCGCCGGGAACGGGCATGCGGGTGGGTGAGGTAGGGGGAAGGGGTGACGATGAGGCTACGTACCTGGTACTGGCTCGCCCCTCTCTGCCGCTAGCCTGGCCGCCTCTTCCGCCGCCAGCTTGTCCGCCTTGAGCTTGCGCTTCAACGTCCATCCCCCGATGCGATGGGGGTCCTTCTTGGGCTTCTTCGGCTTCACCCGGATCTCGCGCGGCGGCTCGCGTTGGTCCATTCTCTGGAACGAGTTGCGCCCGTCCGTTCTCTCGAACGAGTCGCGCCCACGATCGCGGTCATTGCGCGGTGTCGGACGGACACCCTCCTTGAGTCCATACGCGCGTCCGCTCGATCGAGGACTCTCTCGGTCGCGGTAACCACCGCGTGGGGGGAAGGGCGAGCTGGACTGGCGAGGACTCTCGCGGTCGCGGTAACCGTCACGCGACGGGAAGGACGAGCTGGACTGGCGAGGACTCTCGCGGTCGCGGTAACCGTCACGCGAAGGGAAGGACGATCTGGAATGGGCGTGCGAGTCATGCTCTGCGTCCGTGTCGCGCGGCTTGAGGCCGAAGCGACGCGGTGGGGCTGCCCGAACGGCGGTGGTGTGCAGAGCCCGGATGAGGCGCGACGGGCCGGCGCGTGGGAATGACATGGGTAAAACTCGTGTGGGTAACGTTGAGGAAGGCAAGGATGGAGAGGATGGAGGCTGAGAGGACAACGAAGGAATGGCTCGGTGATGCAAGAGAGAGGGTGCAAGAGTCGAGTGGTGTGAGGATCAGAGTTGGTCGAGAGCCAGTGGGGTTGTGCAGTTGGAAAGTTGTTGTGAAATTGCCGCCCAGGCACGATTAGAATTGTCTTGAAATGAATTTTTCTGGTTGAGTGGCAAAGTGGCATGGTGGCAAATGAGTGGAGGTGGTGCACGGTGGCGACCTCTTGAGAATCCACCTCGCACTCGTGCACTCACCGAGTTGCTCTCGATGCAGAGGCATTAATGAAAGGAGGAGAAGTCACAGCTGAGCTCCGTCTCATGCCCAGCAGGCGAAGCGCAAAGTTAGCGAGGGGAGGTACGATTCTGGGGCACGAGGCACTCGCTGTGGGCCGCAACGCTCGTCGATGAGCAACGTGCCTGGTAGTACTGGAGTTGGCCCCAGGATACCGACTGGTGGCATGTGGAGCTAGGCAATGGCGATGTGGGAAAGGTCATACTGTGTTTAAATTCAGATATGGTGCTTCGCCACTACCACCTCGACTTGTCCTTCGAATGGGCCCTTCATGACCGACCATTTTTGCCATCGCCCTCTCCCTCATGCCACTTCCTCTCGCTGAGCAATCACGCGTGCCGGAGACGGAGGGTGAGTCACCCCCCCCCCCCCCGCGTTCTTCCACATCTGACGACCAGCCGCCTACGTGCCCCGCTTCACTTCAGACACTGTTCTCCCTTCTTTCGACACTGCGTTGGATAGTCTCGGCGATACGGACCCAGCCGGGCATGTGCACTTTGACGACTGGGGCATTGTGACCAGCGTCGACTGGAACGGCAAGGCGATCGCCCACGCAGTTGTATCGGCACAGGGCACCGCAGACGACTATGCCGAGATGGCAAAGGACCGCGCATACAGCGACTTTCCTGCAGAGAAGTTTGCGGCCATCACTGCCAACGCACTCGCGCTCGTAGACGACGTGCAAGAGCGTTTCGCATTTGCGGAGAAGGCTAAGAAAGAACTGGGATACCGTCTGTGGCCGGCCATACCCTTCGATCCTCCCCCCCGCGAGAGGAACAATACACCCGTCGACGAGACGCCTACCGAAGGCGGCCCGTGAGTCGCACACGAGTCGCACGAAGTTGGGACGTCTCCCGAAGAGCTGGTCTCTTGCAATGGAGGGCAGTGATTATGGCTTTGTGAACTGAGAGACAAGGACGTACATGTAAACCTGGGTCTGTTGTAATCCCAGTCAAAAGAACGGTACTTTCTGAGGCCATGAGCATGCTGCAGCATTCAGAAGTGGCTTGCCAGAAAACCACAATCGCAGGATGAGCAGACGATCCCAGGATGCCGGCTTTACTTGTCTCGCTACAGTTTCCACGGCTCTCTCTCAACCCATGGCCTGCATGAGGAATCGTACTCTACATCTGTATCGTATGGGTTTTAGATCTATAGCAAGAAGGACAAAAACTGGAACCAAGAAACTCTACTGCAACTTTTCGTTGACTTCTTTGTCGGCGACCTGCTTGAGGATTTTAAACTGGTTGGCAACGTCCTGGAGCGTATCCAGGACCATCTTGTTGCCCTGGATCCACCCGTACTCGAGGTACTCGATGTCGTACGCCTTGCAGTAGTCCTTGACGACGAGCGACGCCTTGCGGAGATTGTGGCGGGGCATGCGGGGGAAGAGGTGGTGTGTGACCTGGAGGTGGAGACCGCCGTGGATAAACTCAATGTCCTCGCCGCAGACTACGTCCATGGTCGTGCGGAGCTGGCGGGACGGGAAGCTCTCCTGGGGCCCGAGGTCGTCTGTGCTGCAGGCAAAGTGCGAGAGGACGATCTGGACGTGGACGGGCGACGCACAAATGTGCGAGACGAGGAGGTACGCGAGGCCCATTTTCCAGTTGGGCTGCGACGCGAGGATGGAGCCAAAGTAGGCCCAGTAGAAGGTGAGGCCCGCAAGCTCAAACAGCCAGAACGCGTTGCGCCGCGCCTTGCCGCTGAACAGGTACATGTAGCTGAGGGCGTAGAGGTTGAAGCGCGCGAGCGAGAGCACAACGTAGTACAGCCGGTGCTGCGCCTGGATGAGGAAGCGCGAGGGGGCGTCAAACTCCATGACCCGCTTGTAGTAGGTCGACCACAGGGAGCGGAAGAACTGGGACGAAATGGCAAAGAACGGAATGTGCTGAATGTCCGGGTCGTGCTCGGGGTGGTTGGTGACGAGGTGGTGGATGTCGTGGTTGTCACACCACCAGCCGATAGAGAGTCCGCCGATCCAGTCGGCGACGAGCATTCCAATCACTCGGTCCCACCACCAGTCGCCAGTGATCCCCGAGTGGCCTGCGTCGTGTGCAAGGACTGACGTCAGCCACTGTTCTACACGGAAGACAACAACAGCAACATGGGTGTTACCACCATGTCGACTCACAAGTAAGCTGTTGCCAGCAGAGTCCGAGCAGCACGGCGCTGGCCATCTGTCCCGCCCAGCCGGATGTCAAGAAGAAGAAGGCCATAGAAGAGCCCCCAAGAAGGAGGTATCGCACAATGTCCTTGCCGTACCCAGCCAGTGGGCCTGGGGGCACGAACATGCCCGCATCGACGAGCTTGTCCTTGAGTCCGTGGTACGCCTTTGACCGTTTACGCTCGATGCGACGATTGATCGAGTTGACGGGTGGTGGCTCGAGTTGTTCCTCTGTGATCTCAAAGACTTCGAGCTCGGTACCATTGCCGCCCTTCGTCGTTGCGGCATCGTCTACGCGCCCCGAGCCATTATCACCCAGCACGCCAACCTCGAGCACGCCCTTGGCGGCACGGACATGTCCCTCGCGCGCCCAGTGACCACGCACGCCGTCGGGGTGCCGAACGAGTCCTAGCGTGATGGGCGGCATGAGCGGCGCCCACCCCAGCGCATCGTCAAAGTCGGCCGGCGCGACGCGTCCAACCGCGTACCGCTGCATCCCAGCGAGCGTCGCGTCCGAGTGGTACGCCGTGATTTCGTCCGCCGCATCGCGACCCACAAAGTGCAGCAACGCCAGCGCGCCGCCTGGGTGGTACGCCATCCACGAGGTCACGTTGAGCACCACGTCGCCGCGCAACACGAGCGCCTGGCCCGCTGCGATGCGCGTTGCAATCTCCCGGCGCGTGAGGAACGGGAGCTCGCGTGGGGTGCGCGCGCGCGAGCTGGTACCAGAGTCGGTCGCTGTCGCCGAGGCTGGCGGCGTGCCGTTGATCTTTCTCACGTCGCCATTCGCGACGCCGTTCGCGACGCCATTGCCGGCCATGCTGGCAGGCGGGGCGGATCCGTTGGCCATGCCGTTCGCAGAGAAAGCCGTCGCGTCGGGTTCGTTCGTGGTACGCGTCGCCTTTGTCACTGTCACTGCGCTCATTCGAGTGCTGGCAGGTTTTGGGCGTCGTACCTGCTTTGTTGTGGAATGAGAGACCCGAGGACGTGGTCGCTACTCGGGGAGTGAGAATGGCACGACGACTGCCCGAAACCAACGTGGATGCCACCGCCTCCAATGCCCGACCTCGTGATGCAACCTAAACCACCCCCACTATCATTTTGATCCCGCCACCCAGCCAGCCGACGCCACCGGCCGGGGCCATGCCAAGAGTCATGTGCCAAGAGCCGAAGGGCGAGGGGGTTCAGAAAAAGTCGCCGGGCAAAAGTCGTGCGAGCCACAAAGGTAGAGAGAGCAGTTGCGAGAGACGGTGTGGTACCAATGAGAAGTGGTTGCATGCAATGGATGCTGTATTACAGACGGGTATGCTGTGTTACAGGTTGCTACGTCGGGGCTACTGTTTTGCGTCTTCTGGTTCATCTCTCACGCCGTGGTCTGCCGCTCTGCCCCTCCAATAATGCCGTTCTCTAGCCGATGACTGTCCGCATCTAGATCGGATCCTAACTCGAACGCACGTGACGCCTACTCCATCTGGACGACGCCGACCTGGGCCGGACGGAGGACGCGGTCCTTGATCATCCATCCCTCCTTGGAAACGTCAATGACCTCGCCGGCCTCGCGCGGTTCGCCGCTTTCGCGCTTGGGCGCGACCTCGGCGGGAACCTGGAACGTCGCCTCGTGGAGGTTGGGGTCGAACTGGGAGCCAACCGGGTGGTCCATGGGCTTGACGCCGTGGTGGTCAAACGTCTGGAGGAGCTGCTTGCGCGTGAGTTCGACACCGCCAAAGAAGTCGCCGAGCGGTGTGCCCTTCTCCACCGGCTGGGGAACGTGCTTGAGCGCAGTGTGGAGCACGTCCGAGGTCTGGAGAAGCGCCAGCGCAAACTTCTGGATCGCAAAGTCGCTCGCCTTGGCGCGCTCCTCGGCTGATCGCCGTGCGAGCGTCTGGTAGTCGGCGCGCATGTACTGCATCTCCTTCTGCTCTGTTAGCAACGAATCCCCCAGGGGTAAAAACGCACCGTGAGCTCCTTGACCTTCTCCTCGAGCTCGGCAATCTTCTTGGCCTCGTCCGAGTCGCCGTTCTTCTTCTCCGCCGCCTTGTCGCCCTCAGCCGGCTTCTCGGCCTCGGCAGAGTAGAGGCGAACCGCAGCAGCGCGCGGCGCGGCGGCGCGGAGAGCCGGGCGGGCGGTGGCCTGGCGGAGCGAGGCGACGACGGAACGCGAGAACATGGCGAAGGCGGGGGAGGGGGTGGGGTGACGGAGTCGACGAGATGGAGGTGGTGGCTGAGTTTTGTGGTTTGTAGAAAGGAGAAGAGCGGGGTGGAAGGAAAAGTTGGGCCAATACCGCCGAGCGCCGAGAAATCACAGTGACATTCTCCCACGTGCTTATCCAGGGGGTCACTTTAAAGTCAGCCTCGTTGGCCGAAATTATCCTGGCTCTCGAGTGCCGGCTAAATTGGGCGTTGCCGAGCCGGAGGCCGGAGGAGGCCAGGTCACGTGGTCCGGGACGAGACGTGTGCCTGTGGGAGTTGGTAATGGCATGACCAAGTGGAGGCTAGCCAAGACCAACACCTTGCAACCGCTCTTATATGCTCCTTCGTTCCCACTCTCGCCTTTTATCCCACCTCACAATGAAAATGGCCCAACCCGTCAACCCCGTCTCGCCCGGCGAGCTCCTCAAGCGTGTCCCAGAACACTGGGCCGCTGCCCGCAAGTCTGGCGACCTCATCTTCTTTGAGAGCACGTCTCGCGACGTCCCCGGATCTCACCGTGTGAGTTGACGACACCGAGTCTTGGCACTCCCAGCAAATGCTGTGGCTCGTCGTTCGGCTCATTTTGTGTCGCTGCGACTTCTGTTGTGGGCATGGTAGCATCTAGCCTCCCCACCTCACCTCCAACATCTTAGACCCACGTGTTTACCCCCTTGGTCTTGTTGTTCAACCCGCTGACGCGCAGTTCGAGGTCCGCGTCTGCCCTTCGCTCGGCAGCAAGATCATGGACGCGGCCAAGCCTCCCCCGGAACCGGAGCAGAAGCGTGTACGCACTGACGCTGCCGAGCGCTGGTCGCCGTTCCGCCCGCCGTATGTCCCCGGCCTGTATGTCGGTTGCTGCGACGGCGTCGACGGTGAAGACAAGCTGGCAGTTCTGGTACGTCCCTAGTCCCACTTCCCAAGTTTGAGGCGGAGGTGTTCGTCAGTGAGGGCGAAGCACAAATGTGATGGGTTGGTGTGTGTGTGTGTGCTGGCACCCGGTACTTCTACTTGCCGAGAGTGGTAGGACCCTCACAACAGCCCGAGCCCACGTCCCCAGCTCAAACCATTTAGGGAGAACGATGACGTTTCTAACTCTCCAGCTGAACAAGTTTGCGATCCTCCCGGAGCACATCCTCCTGTGCCCCATTGTCGAAGAGTCGCAGTCTCTCCCACCGACGCCTGCTCAGCTCGCTCGAGTCTTCTCGTTTATCCAGGCTGCGGCTCGTGAGACGTCTACCAACCTGCTCGGCTTCTACAACGGTGGTCCCGGAGCTGGTGCCAGCCAGCGTTGGCGCCATGTGCAGTTCATCGACGGCAAGGGTGCTCCGGTGTACGAGTGGTGCAAGAACCTCACCTTCGAGCGCAAGGGTTAGTAACCTAACGGGTCATCCCGCACATCGACGGTGATGCCGGCTAACCTCCAGACCGTGCCATCATCCACCCAACGCTCCCGTACCTGCACATTATTCACCCCCTCCCCGCCCTCGACAGTGTGCCGTACCCGCCGTCGGCCGACGACCTCGCCCAGCTCGCCGACAAGCTCTCGCCGATCCTCATGCGCTCGCTCGACCTCGCCTTTGACGCTCTCCGTCGCTCGGGGGGTGAGCGCAGCCAGGGCTGGAACATGCTGATCACGGGGTGAGTCTTATATTACCTATCCGTTGTGGTGTAGGATGACAACCGACATACTCTTCCAACTCGGAGGAGACGTTACACTCATCCTATCTCGCTTTCTGCCTCCGCTAACCCCCAGCGAGCACCTTCACCTCATCCCGCGCTCGGCCCCGACGTTCCCACTCGGCAACAACCTGCCGCCGCTCGACCTGAACGCGCTGGGCTACGCCGGCCTCCTCCTCGTCAAGTCCGCCGAGGAGGACGTCGCGCTCAACGAGGTCATCGCTGCCGACCCCCAGGGCCTCGTGGGCGTTGTGGGCAAGTGCGGCATCCCGCGCGAGTTTGGCGAGCAGGCGCTTGCAGCGGAGGCCGACGTGCACGGCGCAAACGGCGACGACGGTTTGCTGTAGGTATGACTCTAGTGTTCCTATCCGACTCTATCTCGACATGATCCTTCTCACTCCACCCTCTTCACCTCCACTGAGGCTCCTCTTTCCATCTCTCTCTCTCCTCTATCTCTCGCTTCATGGTCGTCGGTGGCGCAGTGGGCGCTGATGCGCAGGGGCAAGTCGAGGATGTAACAACGCATGCACGCAAGTACCCCTGAACACAAATACGCGCGGACTCGAGCAGAAGGAATGAACATGTGCCCCTACACGCCGCGGGGAGGTGCAGGACCATCTCATCGTGTTAAGGTGCCCTCTAAAGCGATCGATCTCTTGTGAAGAAACGTAGGACCATGGTGTAGACAGTATAGCACTGCGGCAGTACACTGTGATGTAAGAAATTGCGCACCCACACTGCACAGCAGCCGGCACGTAGCCTAAATAAAGATGGGTTGTTGATCGGCCAGCAGTGAGATGTAGTGACTCACTCAGCAGCCATGGCTTACCGGATACTCAGCAGCCAAACGTAGCAGACACGCAACGACTCGAACGTGCAGACACCAGCAGGCTCAGACCTAGAAACCTTCCGCCCACCAGACCTGGCAATCCGACCATCCAGAGTCGACACACACTTCAGTCCTCCCGAAACGGGCACATGTGACGGTCCACATTTACCGCCCCGTAGAGGCACCCACGGCCCACCAGCGCCCAGCAGACGCACACATGCCAGTAGGCGCCCACATGCCAGCAGAGACAGCACTTGTGTCACTCAGCACCTGTGTCATACAGCACCTGCGTCACTCAGCAGCTGGTCACCGCAATAGTCTTAAACCCAGTCCCAGAGCCGCATCGGAATGCTCAGTCAGCCAGCCCACCAGCACCAGCTGCAGATCAGCAGACCCAACAGCAAGCACCCCTCGAGATGCGTCCACAAACTAACCCACGACCCGACCCCACGCCCACCTCACCCTCACCCTCACCCTATTTGTATTTATTTCTGCCCAGAGCCAACCATCCCGGCGCACGGGCGCCACGCACGCCACTGCCCAATCAGACCTTGCGGTTGCCGCCGGCTATGGGATCCGCCATTCCGATACGGTGGCTGCCACTTTTGCTTATCTGTATCACGTCATCACCCCAGATCCGCGGATGGTGCTACTCGATCTTTTTTTCTGCCCACTTTGCCCAGCCCACGCTCGAGGAGGGTGGGGTAGTGGGGTGCTTTGTGGATGAGGGTCGGATGAAAAGAGTGTGCTGTGCGGGGTGATGGGAACTGTGGTCGTGTGAGCGGTGTGCTGGTGGACAAACGTGTACCCGTACACATCCTCGACAGGCGCAGTGATCGTGCGAGCATGCAAACTGGTCGCGAGCAGTACAGATTCATTCACAACCCTCTACGCATCTAATTACGTTATGGACAAGATGTTACAACCTTCCTCCGTCCCTTGATCCGATGCTTCCCATGTGCCCGTGTCCTTTTTCCCGTACGCCGCCCAACTATGCAGTGACCATTGCGCGCGACGTGTTGTCACGACAGCGCTTGAGGAAGCGGATGAGCGGGGTGCCGCCGGTACCCCTGAGTTCCTCTGCGTTGACCTCCTTCTTGTCGTCGCCCGCGGCGGGGCGGAGGGACTCGCCGAGGAGCTCCTGGATGCGGGGGGTGGGCGTCCTGCGGGCCTGGACGACGATAAAGCGGGACACGACGCGCATGTGCTTGTCACGGAAGCGGCGGAGGGCGGCGAGTGCGCCGTCGTATGCGTCTGCGAGGGCGGGGTGCGTCTCGGCGCGGGACATGACGAGGGGGCGGAGAGGGGTGGGGTGGCTCGAGAGGTGGAGGAGGAAGGTGCGATGCGGGAGGGGCATGTACTGGAGCATGCGGTTGAGGAAGGTGGCCTCGACGGGGCCCGAGGGGTGGTGGGCGTGGCGCGGTGGGCGGCCGATTGGTGGGCCAGGACGGTGGCCGTTGGGAGGGCCAGGAGGGGTGGGCGCGCGTGACAGGTCGCTCTCGCCGCTCTCCTCGCTCTCGCTCTCGGTGGGGTGGATCGGGTCGGCGTTCAGGCGAATGTCCGCAGGGAGCACGGGCTGGCCGTCGTTTGTGCCCGCCGCAATCGTCGCGTCCTCGTCCATGCGCGGCGCGTGGTCGACAGTGAGGAAAATGTCAAACGCGTGCACAAGCGACGACTGGCCCGCCGACGGTCCGGAAAACTTCTTGCCCTCGCCCTGCGGCGCGAACCGGTTCTCGGCCGCTGCCACCGCCGACGTGTCGTCGACACCCAGGAAGAGCCATCCGGGTGATTGCGGACCGTCGGCGTCGCCACCCTTGAACCATGGCCGGATGAGGTGGTAAAACTCCTCTGGGTCGACTTCAGTCATCATCCGCAGCGTAATGTCGCCGACGCGGTCAATCTGCACCGCCAGCTGGCGGAGGTAGACGGTGAGACGGCGGAGCGCCAGGTCGTCGGCGAGGAAGAGCTCGTCGAGCGACTGGCGCATGAGGGCCAGCGCTGCCGCGCCCGCAGCCTCGCACTCGGCGGACACGAGGTAGAATCCGGCCTCGGACTTTGTGTTGGTAAAGCTCGCGAGAGTGCGCGCCGGCGGGTTGGTCGCCATGTTGGTCGGGTGCGTCGGGTCCTCGGGGAGCACGTTCCACAAGACGGTGTCGGCATACGTGAGGATCGGGGGCAGGCCGACGAGCGGCGAGATGGCGAGCAGCGGCACGGAGATGGACGCCGGAATCTCGGGAGCGCGCGGAGCGGGCGCGGTGGGGGTGGGCACTGATCCATTGGCGGCATGGCCATTTCCGTTGTCTGTGCTCGATCCCGACTTTGGTCCCGAGACAGGGGCGTCCGCGGGCGCACAGTGCACGTAAAAGTGTGCAAGGAATGCAAGGACGAGGTGGGCACGCCTCAGCAATGGCAGGTCTGCCAGGCCGTCAATGGCGAGCACGTCGAGACCGGCGACCGCGTCGCGCCATTGAATCTCGCGCTCCGAGCCGCCGCCCAGGCGCAGGCCGTCTCCCGGCCCAGCGCCACGCGCCGCCTCCAGGGCATCCTCCCACACGTCGTAGGGTGCAGGCAGGCGCTCGACCGTGCCGCCAGGTGGGAGGAAGCCAGTACGGACATCGACATCGAAATCGGCAGCGGCGAGCGAGGCGACGTTGGGCGCGAGGCCTGGCGCGGCGTGCGACGCAGTCGTCAACGACGTACGCGGGTCATTCGAGAACGTGGGCGGGAGAGCGAGAAAGTGGCCAGGTGGCAGGGCCGCAGACGAAGGAGGGTGGCGGGTCATGAGGGTGGATAATGGGTCGGGTAGTGCAAGTGGGTAATGAGGTGATGCCAAGAGTTGTCGTGTGAGTGAGAGAGAGTGTTGAGAGAGAAAAGGCGGAGTGATGATTGTGTTTTGAGTGGATCAAAAGGAGGACGACTAAGCCGTTGTCGCCGCGTCGCCGTTGGTTGTCGTGTGGTTTAGGAAATCCAAATCGGAGTATCGGTATGCAAAGGCAAAAACACCCTGAGACCAAGAACAAGCAAGAGAGCTTTGGGTCGCAAGGGTGGTAATTAAGAGTAGGTGCCTCTCCCCCACAAAGCACAGCACAAGCACAGCTGACGTGCTTATTTTTCCTGCTGGCATGCTGCTCTAGTCCCGACCGGCCACCCGGCACGTTTCGGCCCACGTACCCAGCACACATCCGGCCGAGTCGCCGCCCGAGCGGCATCTCGGTCGAGTCACCGGCCTCTCGGCCGGGAAAAGGAGTATCTCCCGCCGTACTGCCCGCTGTCTGCCCCTCACAACACACGGCACTGCCATGTACCTGTCCTTGCCACCCAGTGGTTTCTCACCGCCGGACCTTGGTCTGCCCGTGTGCACGCCTCTTGTCGCCTCTCCCATGCTTGCGACCAGCGCGTCTATTCCGTCATGTGATGACGACGGCCCAACCAGCAGTCATGCGACAAGCCTGCACACCGTGTTGCCAAGAGACCCACCGCACAAGACATGGTAGTTTGTCCCCCACGCGCCGCCTGGGCTGCGGCCATACGGCGGCCCCGCGGGGCCTCCGACGCGTAAAAACGACGCGTAAAATGCAAAATGCGTGAGATACGGCAGATGCACTACAACAACACGGCCTCCTCGGGCGTCCTGTGCGAATCTCGGGCGGTGCTTGGCAGTTTGGCGTTTGAGATTGGGGTTGTCCAAAACATACGGGCTGCCGCTGCCACCGTCACAGGGGGTACTGGCTACCAGGTATACCAGGTACGACATGATACTAGACATTACTGCGGGCATCGTCGCTTAGATGCGCGTTCATCCTCGATTCGACCGACGGTATTTCGTCGTCCAGATCTGATGTCGTTCCTGATCGTCGTCCTTGCGAGCCCATCCCCGACCTCAATTCTGCCCCGCCAGAGACGCCCAACACTCCCGCGCCGGAACGGGATGTCGATCCCGAGGCCCATGCCGCAGACGAAGCATCCGCTGGTGCTTCATCTCTTTCCTTCTTCGCAAGTGTCGACCACACACTCTCACCAAGAGCTAGAGGTGTCGGTCCTCCAGTGGTTTTGCGCGACCCCGAGGAGCCAGAACCCCCGAGAAGGCGCGCGTCCTCGGCGGCGAAGAGCGGCGAAGACGGAGCGCTGCCCGAGATGCTGTTGGATCTGCTCGTGCTCGGCGACGATTTCGTGAGGTCGCGGGCGCTGGAGCGCCGTCGTGGCAGGCCGCTACCGCTCGGCCCCGGTGTGTGAGTGCGTGGGTAGCTGGTGTCGTCGGCCTCGCGGATCGGTAGCGCAATATACCCGCCGCCGATGCCAGACTGGAGGTCGTTGGCATCATCGTCGGCGCGGTTCTTGCCCTTGCGCTCCTTAATGAGGTGGTCGACGACGCAGAACTGGAACACGTTCATGATGACTGGAAAGATGGCAAGCACAAAGATCACCTGAGCGTTGACCGAGAAGACGCTCAGAAACTCCTGGCCCGCGCGGATGATCCAGTTTGAGATCTTGGGGAGCGTGAGCGGGAGAAGCACGATGAGCTTCATCGTCACGATGGCCGCCAGGTACGGCTGCAGTTGTCGTCCCCAGCTGGTGGTCAGCATAAGTCTGGCTCCATGGGCACCCCTGTGCTTCCAGCACCTATACTCACAAACGCCATTGAGGTGGGTGGCCATATTGTCCGCTGGTGTACCCCTCGGGCCCATAATGCTGCACAAACAAGGACGTAAAGCCCTTGAGGGCGAGCCACAAGATGATTACACCTGGGGTCAGCTGTGGCACCAATGCACCTCCACGGACGAGCTCACCGACTGTGGTGTCGATTAAAATGTTGAGAAAATAGAGCGAGCAAGGATTCTTGTCGCTTGCAGTTGCGACAACGCTCGATATCTGATGTTAGCTAGTTGCACATAATGCACGTCGCTCTCCCGCTATCCTCCCTCTCGGACTACCTCGACGAGCCCGCCATCCATCTCCGGCTATTGTCCATTTTTTTTTTTTTCCGAGTGGCTCGACGAGCTCTTCATCTACCTCTCGCTGTAATTTGCACGTCCTCCCCCGTCCTCTTCACTCCGACGGATAGCTGTGGGTGCGGCCAACAGGGACACTGGGTAGCAGACCATCTCCCCCTCTCCATCGGGCCAGCTCAGCGCAAGTGCCAGTTGCCTCGTGCATGATGCTCTGGGACGAGGCGGACGCGTGCAGCGCGAGCGCGACGATGATGCCAGCCTTAGTACAGGATCGAGAACGGGAACAGCGGCGACTTCGGCAATGTGGCCGTCCAGGTGGATAGCGTTCTCCACCTCGAGCGACTCGCGAGCCAATTGGCTATCCGCTGGCCTGTCCTCCCCATCTACTCCAACTGAGGCTGCTCCACGCTGTTGCAAACTCACCAGAATATTCAACCCGTGAATAACCGCCTGCCCGACCAGCTGCTTGCCGACATCCAGCATCCATACGCGCCACGGTCGTTTTCGCTTTTCGATATGGCGCTTGGCCACGAGCGAGCCGATGACAAACACGCCCATGAGGGCCTGGACGATGAGGGCGGTCGTGCCAAACAGGTGACACCGGTCTGCGGAGGGGTCGGGCGGTGGCGGGTCAGTGCTCGGCAAGTGGGGGAACGGCAGTGAATCTGATCCATCGGCACCTGGCGCTGTCGTGTTGGAGGCACCCATGTTGATCGGGTAGGAGGAGAAAATGCGCTGTCAAGCAACGAGAGGAAGACCAAGGACGGCCGTACACCAAAGGCGCCGAGTTGTAGGGCGGAAGGAGAGAGATGTACAAGGTATGAGGGGAGACGTGGCGAGCAAGGCGGGAAGAATGTGCCAAGCCGCGATGAGATGTAACGAGTGGAGGTGTGCGCTTGGCGAGACTGGGGCGGCGAGCAGCGAGGGACAGTCAAGAGAGTGGACGAGTAGTGGTGGTGGACGGCAGACGATGCCGTCGAGCAAGGCTACGGGCGCATGCGGGGGAGAAGTGGGGTTGCGCGGGTGGTGCGTAGGTCTAGGCGGTAGATGATGGATGATGATGATGATGAAGGGGGATGAGGTCCAAGCGACGACTTCGGCGTCGAGCGAGCGGCTTACGATTGAGATTGGATCAGATCACCAGCAGTGTCCGTGTTCGCTCATGTACGTGTGTGCCTTGCTGGCACGGCATGCACGGCAGCTGCGCACCAGCCCGCGAGCCGCGAGGCCGCTAAGGCAAGGCCCACGAGTCGGCCGACTTTGGGCGGGGTTGGGAAGAATTCCATTGCGGAGATTGTCACAATGTCCATTCCATGAATGCCTCGTGGTTGGCTGAAGGACTTGGGCCGTGTTGTTGTAAACAAACCAAACCCTCCTTTAACGTGTCCCCCCCCGTTTCCGCATCCGGCTCGCACTTCATAAACGGCGCATTGTTCAACAACATCTCTCTCTTCGTCTCGTCTCTCTCTCAACCCAGCACACATACTCGCAAGCAAGCCTTCATCACCCAGCACCTCTCCATCCACTACCCACTCCTCTTACTCTTTACACACACCCATCCATCCCATCCATCCGCTGCGAGCGTTTGTGCCTTCCTAAACTCATCTATCACAATGTCGTTGTCGTCCGTGATGGCCACGTACAACACGCTGGTCCTCGCGGAGCAGCAGGCTTCCCCTCCCCCCTCCTCCTCCCTCTACTCTTCACCTCCTCACCTCCCTCTCACTTCTTCTTTCCTCCCCCCCTCTCCACAGACCGCGTCGACCACGCCCCAGGCGGGCCCTTCGACGGGTACGGGTGGTAAGTACCGACTAAACGACCCCCAGGACGAGGCGCTAGTCGGAGTTTCGCGGGGTTTCGCTAGGCAGGTGAAAAATTTCCACGCTAACGCACTTTTCAGTATCCCCGATCCTAAACACCGACCTCACGCTCCACTCGCCCGCCGCGCAGCTGCAGGCCGAGGACGAAACCGCCACGACAAGCAACCAGTTGCCGCCGCCGCGCCACGCTGCCCCCCCCAAGGTGAACGCGCTCCGCGCGCGCTTTGAGCCGCCGCCGCCGGCCGCCCTCGTGTTGGACGGGAAGCCTCGCAACCTGTCCATGAAGGACGAAGCCCGCGCTGGCCCGAAGCCCCTCTCGCGCATGATCGTCGAAGCCGAGCGCCCCGACGTCAAGGACGAGAGCCTCAGTGGCCTGAACGACCGGTATTCGGCCAGGCACAATCTCCGCCACAGGAAGGAGGGCACCGCCCTCGACGCCGAACGCTCGCCGTCGACCTCTACGTGGACCGACTATTCGATTGCGAGCTCACCGGCGTCGTCCGTCTCGTCACCGCCGTCTTCGGACGCGGGTGACACGTATAAGCGCCCCGTTTCGCGCGCTTCCCAGTACTCAGTCTCCCCCAGCTCGAACGTCCTGGAAGCGGACGCCGCCAAGCCCGCTGAGCTTTCCGTTTCCGCCGCGGTCGAGCTCGCTGTCTCCGTTGCGCCGCAGCCGACCAATACCTCGTTCGCCGCCAAGTCGGCGGCCAACACCAAGCCCCACGCCACGAGCACCCCGTCCCTCGTCGTCAAGGCTGTCCCCAAGCCCGCCTTCCCCAAGCCGTCCCTCGGCGTCAAGGCCGTTCCCAAGCCCGCCGACCCCAAGCCGTCCCTCGGCGTTACGAC